>MKEJ01088065.1:0-18840 GCA_001753735.1 Embelia ribes
TAGCTTGATAGGTTTATTTGTATTTCGAGCATGGTGTTGTTGCTTGATTTATGTATTATGTATCTATTACTATAAGGATGATGCTGTATTAGATATTTATATTGCACATATTTGTATTATGGCAGGATGTCGGAATGAGATTAGGTTATTGTTCTGTTTTCTTTTCTTTCAATTCACGTTCCCGGGTTTATTGCGATTCGGGGTATGATAGAAATATTCGGAAAAAACTATTTGGTTGGGACAAGTTTTTAAATTCTTAAAATTTTGGGTAACAAAAAAGTTTTGGTTTGAGATTGGGATTCAATTGTAAAATTTCAGGATTCTCGAAATATATAAAATATTTTAATTTTATATATAATTTATTATTATTATTTTTGAAATTAAAAATTTTATAAAAGAAAAAACAACAAGATATACATAGAAGTTCCAAATAAGCTCAAAGACAACAAAATAACTTAACCACCTGAAACATGAAATCATTAGCTAGAATTTAAAAGAAAGCTTACTCTAAGAAAATTTTCACCATTGCGGCTAGAAAAAACCGACTAACAATGTCAATTCACTCGCCACAGTTAGACTTTAAAGACGAACAATTGATTAAGTTTCAGAAAGGAGAGAAATTAAACGACAATCTATCCTTAACATATGATAACTCTC
Organism: Embelia ribes; assembly: GCA_001753735.1. Taxonomy (NCBI): domain Eukaryota; kingdom Viridiplantae; phylum Streptophyta; class Magnoliopsida; order Ericales; family Primulaceae; genus Embelia; species Embelia ribes. The sequence continues at coordinate 658 of MKEJ01088065.1, forward strand.
ACAATCTAAGATGATATATTATTTATTTAAGCATATACCAAAACGATGTTGTTTTGGTTGACCTCCCAGAATTTTTATTTTCGGTTTTAGGATTGGGAGCAAGGCTAATCCGATTTTGGTTTTGGTTCGGTTGCTCGCTAAATTCGATTCAGGATTGTTTTCTTTTCTTTTTTTCGAATTTGGGGTATTTTGATTTAGAAGCAGTAAACACCCCTATTAGCAGGTACTTCTTGTATGCACTTTGTTTTTTGTTCCATCCATGCTATTTTACACATATTACATATATGTATCCACTTTTTGTTGGGATTGTGGGGTAAGATACTACACCAATCCCCATCGATTCAATTCGTTCTGAGTTAGCAGGGGTTATTGGGGATGCCCTTGTCGCACATAGGCAATTTTTTTGGAAGTATTTTCGGCAATTTACATATTTATATATATAGCCATGCTTCTAATATAAATATGAAAATTTTGATTAAATGATCTTAATAAGTAGTTACTTGTAAAAATAACCCACTTTTAATACTTCTTGCAAAAATAATATTTTGGGGTGTAAAACGTTCAAAATATCATTCATCCACTTTTTCCTTTTCCCCCTTACCTTCTAGATCTGCGTTCTCTCTCTTTTATCTATATCTCTCTTTCATTTGAAGCTCTTGAAAATTAATTGAAACTTTCAATGTAACCCGGTGTGCATTGGAACAGTTCTTCAAAGCTCTTAACAATGAGTATGTGCTTTATTGATATTAAATGATAGATTGCATGTTATACATTATAAATATTGTTATTTACACTCTTTCTAGCAAGAATACGATAGATTTAGTAAGTTAGAATCATTACTCATCAACTGTTCTTCGATATTAAAATTAAAGTTCAGTGAAGAAATTGTGAAAAATTAATTAAGAAATGTGAAGAACATTTATTTACATTTCTTCAATAGTTCTTCACTGTTTTTCAAGTTTTCACAGATCTTCACAATTATTCATAATCTTTACAGCTCTTCAAGTTATTTACATTTCTTCACAGTTCTTTACGATTCTTCACAGTTCTTTAAGTTCATCATAGTTCTTTATAATTCTTCACAGTTTTTCATATTTATTCATTGTTTTCAATGTTTTTTTGTAGCTGATGATGATATATCAGTTATTGTTCAATATGATGGATAGTGGATAAATTCTAATGGTTTTTGGAATTTTGTTGCAAGTTCATATTAAGATATGGACATACCACAAAATATCACATATGTTAATTTAGTTGATATGTTATATGAAGCTATTGGAGTTGAAAAATTTAGAGATTTACTGCTTAAAGTGAAATATAAGATATCGGATATCAAAATTGCCCATGTTGTGATGAAGTGAGATAAGGATTCAATTAATTGTCAAGAGCTTTAAATTAAAGAGAGATAGAGAAGGATTCAATTAATTGTCAGCTTTAAATTAAAGAGGGATAAAGAGATAAAGAGAGAGAGAATACCAAATTGGTTCTTCGAGGTGGGAGGGAAGGGATAAAGAGAGAGAGGGATAACGCATGTATGGAAGGTTAGGAAAAAAAGGAAAAAGTGGGTGAAAGGTATTTTGAATATTTCACACCCTTAAAAGTTCATTTTTGTAAGAAGTATTAAAAGTGGGCAAATAACCCACTTATTAAAGTCATTTAAACAAATTTCATAGGAAAGTAGAAAGTGAAAGGGAAAATTGCTCAAATAACCTCGCAAATATATTAAATTGAGCAAATAACCTTCATTTAATAATATTTACTCTTTATAACCTTTTCGACATTTTACCCTTCCCTTTGTCTTACTTACTCGTTGTTCTCTCTCTAACTTCCCTCTCTCTCCATCTCTTCATGTTTCTCTCTCTATCTCACGCTCCAGACCACCACGGTCTACCACCGCGTTGCTAACCTCTGGCCACAACACAGCTATGGAGGCGAGCATCGCTACCCCTGCTATGTCGTAACCGTTTAACTTTATTTTGTAACTATTTCGTAACTTAAGAAACAGTTAAGAAATAGTTAAAAAATAATTAAGAAACAATTAATAAAGAGTTAAGAAACAATTAAGAAATAGTTATTAAGAAATTGTTGCTAAGAAATAATTACGAAACATTTACGAAACAATTAAGAAATAATTCATGATCCCTTTTAATTAAGAACTAATTCATGATCTCTCTTATTAATTAAGAAACGGTTAAGAAATAGTTAACTGTTAAGAAACAATTAAGAAATAGTTAAGAAACAGTTCGGAAATACATACAAAACAGATAGAACAATCGAAAATCTCAAAAGGTAAAAAACAAAATCCTCTAAGAGTACTAAAACAATTTCAAATTTAACCAATAAAAATGTGAGCACTCACTTAAGTATCAAAATAACACCATATCAATAAATCGGACCGATGTACGGTCAGTTTTGAGTTTAATAGACATAGCAATGAGAAACTCCAAAAAAAATAAAAATAAAAATTCATAAATTATACACCAAAAACCCACCGATTTATTCATTAAAACAACTTCTCCGTGAGTACTAAAATAATTTCAGAAAGATGAAGATAATGATGATGATGATGAGATTGGTGATTTTGATTGGGGATGTGGGTTGCAAAAAATGGGGGTTGGGAGGAGGGAGAGAGGCAGTGCCCTAACCGAAACAAGTGGTGGATCCGAAGAAGAAGACGAGACTATAGTTAACCCTCCTCCTTCTCGTTCTGTGATCGGAGTTTTCGTTGCCATCTTTTCTGACTTCTAAGAGAGAGAGAGAGCGCTTTCAGAAAACAAAGAGAGAGACACGAGAAAGAGACCGAGAGGGGTAAAAATGTCCAAAAGACCATAAGGAGTAAATATTATTGAAGGAATGTCATTTACTCAATTTAACATGTTTGTAAGGTCATTTGATCAATTTTCCCAAAGTGAAAGGGGTGGATAAGTGGGGTGAAAGTTATTTTGGACACTTTACACATTTAAAATATTATTTTTACAAAAAATATTAAAAAATAATTATTTTTGCAAATACTCCACTTATTAAGTTCATTTAATCAAGTTTTTCAATAAATATATATATTTTTGTAATTGGAACCCATTCTCTTGGTCTGGGCGTCACAGGACACCACAAGACAAAGTCACACGGGTCAACATCTCTGTGTGCCCTTTAGTTTTTGTACTTTAATTTTTCATATTAGCATATTTGGTAAGAATATTTGTTCTATGTACACACAATATTACACAGATTAGATGATGAATACGTAACCTCTGCAATTTATCTCCAGTCCGCTTGAGTGTCTGTCTGATCTGTTCTGTTGATTTCAGTCATATGCCAATTTATCATTTTCTCACGATTACTCTAAAATTCTGAAGGAAAATAAAGTTGTGGAAATGATGCTATACATACACAAGCTTATATATATATACACAACATTATAGTGGCAATTTCGTAACGCTGCATTGCTTTGATCCACGACGATGAAAGGTTTTGTTTTGAGTATCTACTGTTGCGGAGTTCGTGCGGATTATGTCTAGGATGTTTCATTTTTTTATTATTTATTTTGGTTTTTTAAAACATTGTTTTATATAAAAAAAAAAAAAATTCAATGAAAGATTTTCTGATTCGGCTCTTTCTTCTAATTGTTTATAAATTTACAAGTTCGGATTAGCGGATTAATAGTATGATGATATTTCTACGAAAAATATTAATATCTATTAGATTGATTTTAAGGAATGATATAAATCTTATTGTGATAATTTTTCAAGAAGACTAATGCTTATTAAGATAATATTTTGAAGTTTTGAGAAGAATACTAGATTGGTAAAAATCATATTACAATAATAATTATTTCTTAGTTGAATTTAAATTGACGCGGACACATATCAAATTACTAATGCTAATATATGTTAAAAAAGCATACACGGGCCCATGTTCCGCTTAAATCGAAACTAGCTAAACTCAAATGTAGTAAGGGATATGTACATCCGACGTGGATTGTATGGGATGAAATTGTACTTATATTCAAACAAAGATATGGTGATAATATGCGTATTGAGAAAATGATTCAGATTATATATATACATATATGTAGCAGTTTTTTATATTTTTTTATTCACAATTTGACAAGTTAAAAAAAGATTATCAATTCTGATTTTAATATGTTAGCATTGAATTTTTCTTTCTTATATATCAATTACCGAATGAGGATATTTGAAAAATTTCTATATATACGTATTTATAAAATCTCCATATTATTGCATGGTTCTAATCCCGAAAACACTTGAATATAGGCATTTAATCTGTACAGTTCACATACAATGGTTGCATTTTGTATTTTCTCGTAATTATCATCCCATATTATAGGGGCTGACTTAGTGTTTATATGTCACTAAATGTCATAATTGCTCTATTTTCAGACTCTCCTTAAATTGATATTGGTGACATTTAAAATCATAACTTAAATATTTATATAGTTAGGGGCAATACATCCCTTCATTGCGACTTGGAGGTCACGAGTTCATAACCTGAAATAGTATTTGTAAATAGGGGTAAGATTTACGTACACATATTCTCTCAAGATCGTGCAATGTGAGAGATTTGTGCACTAAATTATCTATCTATCTATCTATCTATCTATCTATATATATATATATATCATCCCGCATTACAAATGTTTGAATGTGTCTCCATGTTGATTCTAGCTATACATTGTAGTAGAAAAGACTAAATGTGAAGAAACTTGATGGCAATAACTTTCATTTTAAATACCTTTTGCAGTTACTATACCCATGAAAAAAAATTGCTTCCAGGGGCTAATAACTGATTTTCCAAGGTTGATTTAATTTATTTTATAGTGTATAAACCAATTTCATTTCTGCAGCTGTAATGATTCCAGGATCAAAGTTTTGATCTGATTGAGGTGTTATTCATTATTATCTACATATTAGCATTTAATATGCCCGGACAAAAAAAAGTGATACAAATTTATTGCAAGTCGAAATGAGTACCTATTGAAACTGTACCGATAGAAATGCCAAGAGGGTTTCCATTTTCTTCCTCGAACAAAACTAAAAGGTTGTCTGTAGGTTTGAGGAAAGATCGAGGCACAAGGAACCTGAAAATATACGAAGGGCAATATTGGGTTAATCCATAAATGAGTTAACCTTTTTTGCGAAGTTTGCTCATAGTAGGCTATAATTTGTGGCCAAATATTGATCGGGGACTAGTTGATCTAATAAATCGTGGAAGAGTACTTGAAAAGCCCCGGCAGCTTTTACAAGAAAGCCGCTACACGAATATTAAAATTACATATATTTCAACAGAAAATGTATAAGAATGAAAAGGTTACGGAGAAGTACTTACCATGTCTGTGTAGGAGTCCCTGCTGGGGTACGAAATGATACCCAACATCGGCCTATACTTTGTCCGTTAACCCAAGCTTCACCTTTGCCCATCGAACACAAGCTTAATGCAATAGGTTCGGTGCCCTCAGGTGTATCAAATGTACTCTGTCAGAGCAGGACGAGCAACAAGATTACTTCGCAACTTAATATTATTATTATTATTTAATCAAAGCCCACTCCTATATTCAGGGACAAAGCCACGATTCAAGGTGGGCGAAAAATAGTTTGGATAACTCGGATTAAAGGAACTACTACTTCGTAAATGTATAACTTTATAGCTAATGAAAAATGGTTTCTATGTAATTGGAAAATAAGTTAAGACAAATTTTATTTATTTTTTAATAAATGACATTTGTCTCATCACAACTTATAATTGCATTAGTTATATGCCCTTTCTATTTTTTAATTGATCATGATTAACTTTAAGAAAACAGCCATTGAACTGCATCAAGTTGATGTGCATTGAGCAAGAGTTGGCCTATAAGTTTTTTCTCCTTTTCTTTTTATGCTCATTACGCAGTAGAAGGCAACAATCGAGCTTCTTCTTACCTTGTACCATGTTAGTGGCCGAGCAGAAGAACTAAACGCTGTCCACTCAGCGCTGCTCGATTGATTTTCTGTGTAGATCTGCATCTTCACTCTGAGCAGCCAAAACTATTTCATTTGTTGAAGGCGAAAATTCTTTATGACACTTTCGAGAAATATGAAAACTGCTCTGTTTCGGAATTTAGAAATGCTGTAGGGAATCCATTTGATGACTTGGTAAAAAAGCTGCTTTAGAAATTTGGTGAAAATACCCCTACTTCAGTAAACTAGGAGACGGTTTTCTTTTACTTTTAGTTATGGAACTTGTTTTAGCATGCGTGTTTAACAAAAATTAGGATTAAAGTTATATACGATAGAAGCAAGTTCGAAATATTATCAGGAGAAAACGTTTGGTGTGTTTACAAAAAAATAATGGCGCAAGAATCAGTGAACTTACAGAATATGAAACCTGAAGGAGTATTGATAGTGGCTAGATAATCATGTTCAAGGCTACAGCTTACAAGTAAATTACCTTATACCCCATCGGATAGTCATTGAATTCTTGAGTATATTCTTTGCTTAATACCATTGTGTTACTTAGTCCGGTTGTCCGACTCTCTAGATGCGGCCCTGAGTCCTGCACATCGGCAAATGAAAGACGGGAAGACGAACATAAATATGGTTTATCTGAATGCTTTTGCAGGATTATGAGATGCCATAATTTTGATTTCCTACTTTCTTTATACATTTCGTAATTTTTTATTTTTTTTCCCTGAATTTCTTTTACTACTATTGTTTTCTTTCAACATGTATTACGAATTAATGAAAGATGGAAGATCGAGGTTGAACAATACCGGTAGTCCGACCATTACACTTAGTAAGGAAATATTGTTCATCTCACTACTTAAACGAATGGTGGTCTGCAAGTTTGTACTTGTGTAATAAGTTCCATGAGCAAATCCTAAGAAGATTTGAAAGAACAACTGTCTATTACATTATATGTAGCAATATGATAAAGAAAATCAATGAAGTATATAAAGATTCATGTATCGGTGCGTGTAAGATGACATAGTGTTTATGGTCTAGAAGTGATACGTCATTTTCGCTGGAAAACAAAGCTAAGTTGTGACTTTCCAGGACCATTTGAGTTCTTTGCCAAAGTTATCTACTTTAGACTTTACATTCCAAACCATGAGTTGGTGTTTTCCTGATTTCTAATGTGAATTGGTGTTTTTCAAAAACCCTTTATATTGTTCAGTGGTTAAAACCCACGAGTTTAGAAAAAGAGACACTGGCATTTTAGTCTTGAATTTTTTCATGCATATACGGCTTTGTAAATTTTTTAGGTCTGTCCAGATTCATACCGCATATTCTAAAATAGAGTAATGCAACTCCTACCCACAAAATCTATCAGAATCCCTTATCCACTGATGTGACGAGGAAAATCTTAATTACAGTCATTAATGCAATACATCTAAAAACCATCTTCATTCAAAGATACTCCATAACACGTTAGCACATAAGGGAATTTGATAGATTTTGTTAGTGGGCTGAAATAAGCGCAATAAATTTCAAAGAGGAGTAGACAAATGAAATTGTCCATTGACAAAAGCACGCACAATGTGTGCTGTTGAGTTCACTTGGAGCACGTGCAGACTGTTGGAAGAATTATGTTGAAGCCTTCCAACAGATACGACACAAAAGATATTAAGTGACAATATTTTTGGAAATATAAAGTTCTCAACTCGTAAGCCGTTATCCAGTCTAGACATACATCAATATGTTGCAGGTTTTCGTCTTCTTTAGTTCGATGTGAGGACTGCTGAAAATTATCCTAGACATAATTTCAACTAATTACAGAAACCTTAAAAAATCCTTACATAGAATCTTTTTAATAGATCTAATAAGTTCATATCTAAAGTGCTAGGAGTAATACTCGGATTACCTGAACGTGTACCATAGAAAGTCAGAATCATCTTGTGTGGTATCCAATTGATCTAACAATGAATTCGACCTCAGTGTGGTTTTGTCGAAACTTGGGACTTCTTCGATGAATTTTGCCCATATTTTAGTTGAATCGAACGTGAGAACTGGTTCTATTGTTCTTGTGTTAGACTGGGCGCTTACCTGGTCGTTGAGAATTCTACGTGAAAAATCGATTCTAACCTTTCTTTTTCTTTGTCGTAATTTATTTTTGTAGCTTTGTACAAATTTGAGAACTTGCCTTGGCAGTATTAAATGCTACTGTTTTACAGTCGGGTAAAATGCCTATTGACGTTCGAGCCAATTCGTAAGACTCATTTTGGAACACGACTACTGCATCTTGTCTTCTATCGCTGTTCACTAGAAATGCTGCACATTGTCCCGATTTTTCTTGGAATACATAAGCCTGGATTTCAACATAGTGAACATAAAAAAATGTCCTATCTTATTTTAAAATTATTGAAATAATAATTGGAAATCAGAAAAGAAAAAGAAGTGACAGAGTTTCTTTGCACTGATCGTACTTGTTGTTGTTCACTGAGAGACGAGGTAGTTGGCAATCCGAAAAGTAAAGTCTTCAAAGAGTTTTGTATTGCTGTATGTAATTCTTTAAGATGGCCCCATCTTGGTTGGCTGATGAAGCCTGCATCAAGTGAGGGTTCAGTTGGTTGCAGCTTTTGATCAAATAAATTATCTTATTTCTGATTAAAAAAAAGCCGGATGCATCAAGTTTAAAACTTCTAGCTTATTGAAGCCAAAATAACAAATAAGCTCTATTTAAAAGCTGAGAAGCCAAACGTTGTTCAACTTTTAAGTATATAAATTGAACTTATAAGTTGCAACTAAACATGCCCTGAATATTGAGAACTTGTTCTGAAAATTGGGTGGCTGTTATGATTATGCGAATTGTTATAGCGGTTTTGACAGTATTAGGCGAGTCGGGACTGAGAATTATTATGGGAAATCTTTTGGAAAACATCCCACTTTAGGAGCCAAAAAGAAAGAATTATATCTGTTTCTGGCTTTCCAATCTTTAAACAGTGGAGACGAGAGAAACAAGAAAACAAAAGTTTTAGTAACAAAGAAAATATTTTGAGAAAAATGAATAGATGAGATATTCGAATACGTACCATACTCATCAAGAGGAGCTAGATCGAAGTAACTTGCGGGTACATAGGAAGAAGTGGTTCTTCCAAAATTCGTTCCCCCATGATACTGATACAGAATAAGAAGAATAAATAAAATAAAATGTTTTTGGAAACAGGTGAAGTGAATTGCACAAGAGAGTGTTTTGGTGACTAATCATGATTACATTAGATATATTGAGGCTATTATCAACAAATATGATTTTACCATATAGTAATTAATGAAGCTTCCATTCTTCTTGGCAATGAATAAGGCAACGTGATACACGATGTCCTCGGGTGACCTGACTCTAGTATTGTTTCCATATAATTGATAGCTTCACAGAGACCAAAAGCAGATTTTAAAACAAGTCATGGATTTTTCATATGAACATAGCTAAAAGGCGAAAAATTACAATACTGAAACTTGGTGTTTCAAAAATAATTTTGAGAATTTGGTAAAATTGTTGTTGCAGAATGATTCCATTCATAAGTTTACTGGAACCATCTGAGATGTCCAGTTTTCTGTCCAGATTGCTGGTTTGTTTGGCGAGTTTGGCTTAAAAGCTGTCTCCCCGCATTTCCTCCCATTGCATGCATTAATCTGCAAACACGATGACGTGAAAACTATTTCGGTATGCATCTCAGCTTGAGCTCTAGAAAAAAGCAATCACGTGCAACGAAATAACGAATAAAAGTTGGCATGCAGATTTAAGGGACAGACAGGGTCTGTGAAATGCTGTTTCATGTCTAACCGCTATTCATTTTTATTTTTTAAATAGATTACTTCGACTTTAGACCCTGTCTTTTCAATTATAGGACTCGAGTCCTTAACTTTTTATCTTGCCGCAGCCAAGTCATTTTCCGCACCTTAATCCTGCTTTTTGGACAATTTTCACTTAGTAGTTGGTTACTAAGAAAAGGACGAGATTGTACTAGGCATAAAATCTTAGGACTTGGTTCTTACAATCGATAAGTGTGAGCCATTGTAGTTGTTGTGGTTTAATCTTCTCGAGATTCTCGGGTTTGATTTAAAGTAAACATGTTTGTGATATCATTTTCAGGGTAAGACGAAGCTACCACTGGATCAGGACCATCGTGTTGCTAGCACATCATCCATGGCATGCCCGTCGCGAGACTCACAGCCATGTTTGCAGTCCAAATAACATATGGTGGGCCATCTGCACCATACCCTTTCTCTACATTTTGGTACTCATTTTCAATCTTTTTTTTTTTTTTTGGAAATTGGTACTCATTTTCAATCTGCACTCTTCATATATGCTACATTTAGTAGAACAAGGTGCAAAAGATATGAGCTATAAAGACAATATGTATCACAAAACAACCTGCGACAATATGATTGGGCCTCCCTGTGAACCATACATTCGTTCCGACTTCATCATCTTCACTATTTCGTGGTAAAGTTTTGCATATAAAACTGCGGTCGCAAAGAAGAAAACTACTTGTTACTTTTAGTTTACCGAAACATTTATGGTCATCATTGCGATAATGTGAATCATAGGGGAATATATATGGGCCTCTGCAATTTGTTGGTGGCGGATACGTAATACCTAGAAAGCAGCTATATTTTGCCAAGCTGAGGTTTATATATATTTTCCAAACCCGTTCGTTGGTTAGATTTAGTTAGAAACTTTCACAAACTTAAAAAGGTAATAGCATATATACAGAAAATCATGTGTTTGAAACTATATAAGCACTTATTTGGTTTAATCCTCTGCGTCGATCCTTTTTCTTAAAAATGATATCAACGCATAAGATCTGGCTGTTTGTACAATATCTATACATAATTGTCGGTACGTGAATCATTTCCAACTTAAATTTAGTTGACCAGCCTAGGCCCACCCGCCCCTAGAATTTTAAGTAGATAAGTATTTGAATAGTACGAGTGAACAAATCTTGAAGGGTTCATTATTGGATCGAAAAGTTATATTAGGAACATTGCGCAACCAGAATGGTAGACCTCTGCAATGGCATAGGAGATTACTGTAAGCACATTGCTAAACAATAAAATGAGTTTTGATCAAATGAATACCAATTTTGAAGGGAGTAGAAATTTACCCGTAATTCCACTCGCTTTCGATGAAGGGTCCGATTCAAAGGCTAGCATATAGGCCATGTGCTTGTATTGCTTTCATGAAACTTACTACGTCTTTTCTTCTGGTAAAATCATACTGCAGCATGAATTCGCATAAGGTGTGTATGAATGTGCAACATGTATACGGGGCTACCAGTATATATATATATAGCGAGAAATACGGATTACCTTTCCTGGTTGGGGCTCATGAAGGTTCCAAAACACGTAGGTTTGTATGCAATCTAATCCTCCGTCCTTGGCTCGAGATATCAGAGATGGCCACATCTGCAAGCGATTATGTTATAATCTGTTTTCTAAATTATTTTCCATTACATTTCTTGTAGTGATGAACAATTTGTTTTTTTTTTCCCCGAAGGCCTAAATTTATCATGCCTGTAAATATGTTGAGTTTGTAAGTTTCTGATGTGCGATTTCATACGATTTTAGGGTCAGGAAATATAGCGACTTTTCAAGATGTCTACAGAACATTTTGGTTAATGAAGCCTAGTTTTCTTGAGCGCTTCTTGAAATTAATAGTGTGTGGTGCATATATATTAGCATCTGTGATGATAGATGTTTCTATTTAGAAGCATTAATCATCAATATGTTCGGTCGACTTGAAAGTACGTCAATTATTGGCTGTCATTGTTCGTCTAAACTTGTAAGACTTGTTCCAACTTCTCATAAAACAAATATAGGTTCTTGTATTATGCTCGTATGGTGGTATCGGCCCATGACAACTTTAAAATCTAGACCAAATCAGTTATAATTAATTGATTTAAGGTCTGAAAAAAGGAAAACGAAACCACTTGTAAAACTTATGCGATAGTTTTCTGTTTATTTAACTCTTGATAAGTTTATAAATTTGCTGTCATGTTTCAAATAACTCTATAGTTGTTTTCCACAATAAACTTAGTACAAATTCCTTCGCCATAGACTCATGGTCCATCAAAATAATTGAATTTCGTCTTCCCAAAAGTTAAAAAAAAAATAGAAAATCTCTTCAATAATACCCAAACCTTGTCATCTCTCTTTTTCTGTACTTCACGTTTATTATGTCTTGCCTAATCCGTAAAATTTAAAGTTACTATCTTTTGAACAAAACTAAGTCAATATCGTTCCTTAATTTCCAACTCCAATTTGTATAAATAAAACAAAATCATAATTTATGTAACAACCTAGGAAGCACTAAAAGTATCCTTGCTCCATAAAACACAAAGTTGAAATCGAATGGGTCTATGTGTGTTAAGTGCAAAGATTTCTTAAACAAAAAGCTTACGAAAAACAAAATTTCGTTAATATGTGGAAAACTTATGTGGAAAATAACTTTTTTTTTTCACCTTTTCATTTGATAAAGTCATTGATGCAAACAAAGCATAAGTGTAGTATATACTTATATGTGTAAAGACAATACAGAATTTTCCTCTGACCATTGATGACAAGTGACCGGCCATCGTAAGTCACCTCGCCACCCCGAACGCCGCTGATCACTGCCACCGCTACCAGAAACCACCACCAAAACATCGTGCTATGGTATAATATGAGACTAAGATGTATACTCTTTCTGAAAAGGAAATTAAGACTAGTATTTTGCTAATATGTCATCAATTGTGTAATTTTTGTCCAATAGAGACAAGTTTGTATACTCTCAATCAATGCCATATAAGTAAAAGAATTGACCAAATTTATTGCTTAGATTATATTAACTAAAGATTCTTAATTTGCGTTTAAATAATTAAATAACTGTATCAAGTATGAATTTAATTTTAATCTATTGATGGTGTATTTATTTTCATCCGCCAGCGAAATTGGATTTAGGACACGTGTGCATTTGTGATGATCCCTGCATATGAAAGTGGTCACACGTCTTCCATCTAAGGGTGATGGTGTATGAAATCTTTATACCGCCAATAGATAGAAATTAAACAGATCAAATATGGAAGGATGGTAGTATATAGTAACGTCTAAGATGTAATCCTCCTTTGTACGACTTTTCTAATATTTTCTTTTACAAGTTTGTAAATTAACTCCAATTCAAATATTGTAAGCAATGTGGTGGAACATTTATCCAAAACTGGAGCTAGCTATGAACGAATAAGGTAAAAAAAATTAATGAATTAGAACTAAGGGACAAACTAGTAAAAGAAATAGTAATTAATGAATAACTAATTTACCATTTTTGTTGATAACATGTGACTCCAAATTGGAAGTTTTCCAATAATTATGCATGGGTACACATCATATCATATTCACTCTGATTTTACCCTTCTTGTTCCAAAATAACTGTCATTTAATGTTAATGCACAAGAATTAAATATATCATTAAATAATTTTAGTTTTAGCAAAAAAAAAAAAAAGGATAAATTTTACCTAATACCCTTCATTAAACGTAGTTTGAAAATTTAATTGAAATAATATGAAAGAAATAGAAAAAAAAATAAATACGTTTTTAATTTTCTAAAGTAATAATTAAAAATGAAATAAGAAAATTTTTCTAGAAGGCCAATTATTTTGTGAAAGAAGGGAGTACCCATATAAAGGAAATAGAAAACAAAATACGTCAACATTGGTCCAGGCATGCATGCGTTTATTTTGCAAATTATTTAATAAAACCTCACTTAAATACATGCATAGTTTTATTACATGTATCTGTGAACTTGAGTTTATACGGACATCTTTTGCTCTTTTGAAAAGAATCAATTTCATAGATTTTTTTCTCTTTTCAAAAATATTGAATGGAAAATTAGGTTTCTACTTTTTTTTTGCTTCACAGTACAATTGGTCACGTATCCATATCTTTTTGCATTCAATTTTTTATTTATTGAGTAAGTTGTATACGTCTTTTATTTTTTATTTTTGGGTTGCATTAACTTCCAAAAAAAGTGTAGAATAAAAAAAGTCTAAAACGAACCACTAAATGTAAATAATTGCTTACCTATTAAATATAACTTTTTTTTTAAAAAAAAATTATCGGTTTGCTATTTTTTAAACTATTTATCAATGTAGTAGAAAACTCAACTAATAATAAACTTTGGCAAAAAAATTGAGGATAGACCGTTGCTACAAATATTGAAAAATAGTATTTACGTTGTATTTTTCTTCATTAGACTAAATTTGTTCGTAAATAAAAAACAAAACATAGTTAAAATGTTGAAAATTAGGCAATCCTATCCATGTCATTCATTTTTTTTTTAACCAAAAGATAAATAATGTTATTTTTTAATCATGAAAAAAATATAGAATAGTTCTTTAAATCTAAATAAATAGTACTACTTATTCCTTAAATATATAAACTAATATATTCTTTCTTATTTCACGCCATTTTTTTTATTATATTGAAAAAAAAATTAATATAATCGTTCTTCCCTTGATCAACTATTTTTAACTAAAAAAAATATATAATATAAATATTTTAAAATTTTAAATATTAATTATAAATTAAATCTCTGCGAACTAGTATTCTTCTTCTCCAAGCCAGAGTGAGTTTCTACATATATTTGCTCCATTTACAATCTTTCCCCACTTCTACTCTATATCTAAACTTCTTCAATGTCGGTACGTATACATACATACATATATATATATATATGTGCACACACACACACACATATATATATCTCCATCTCTATACGTATTCAATAGTTACGATGATGTGAAACCCTAGTTGAATAATTGTGCAGATATTCGAGTACAATGGGAGTGCGCTGGTGGCGATGGTGGGGAAGAACTGCTTCGCCATAGCCAGCGACAGGCGCCTCGGTGTTCAGCTCCAGACTGTGGCCACCGATTTCCAGAGGATTTATCAGATCCACGATAAGCTCTTCCTCGGCCTCTCCGGCCTCGCCACCGACGCTCAAACTCTGTATGCATCTATTCTTCTGCAATCAGATTCTGGGCACTCCTAATTGAACCACTATATTCTAATTTTAGTGATTCAATTTAAGGGTATTGTACCACCGGTGTATCTAAAACTGTTCAATAGCTTATAAATTGGGGGTTCACAGTGGTGATCCTTTCCAAGTAGGGGACTATTGTTCATCCTTGTTCTATTTTTAAGTTTAGGGGATCTGGTGTGGGCATTTCATATATCTCAGCCTCTAACTTGAATTAGAAGTTTTGAGTTATAGGGATTCTAATTGGGGGATACATAAAGTGGCTTGGAGCGCTCTCCCCATTAGCGCCCCTAAATGAACCTCTATCCTGAATTTTAGAGATTAAGTTTAAGGGTATTGTCCCACTGGTGTATCTAAAAATTTTCAACCCCTGAAAAGTTAGGGATTTTGTGTTGGTGATCCTTTTGTACTAGGGGCTACTGTTCATCCTGGTTTTGTTTTTAAATTTAGGGGATCTGGTGAGGGCATTTCATATATCCCTGTCTCCAATTTCAAGTTTGAGAGTTATAGGGTTTGTTGTTTGGGACATGGTATGATGACTCTGGTTGGAGTGCCTTTCCCACTAGGGCCCCAAAATGAGTACCTACGATATAATTTAGGATTAAATCCAAGAAACATACTTTTAAATCCCCTAGAAAAAAAGGGTTTGCTATTGTGCTCCCCTTGAACTAGGGAATTCTATTTATCTCCATTTCTATAATTCTATGTTTTGAGTTTTAAGCGATCAGTGAGCATTCTTTATATACTAATGTCTATTTTAGAGTTTGAGGGATATAGATTAAATTTTAGGGGTTGAGAATAGGTATTCTGGTTGGATTGCCCTAGGATTTTCTTTTTGATTCTTGATTGGGAGTCACCTGGAAAAAAATTAAGCTGTCTTTTTGTTTACTTCTTTGGGGTTTTTACTTTGTTTACTTCTTTAAAGTTCTAATTTCTAATTGGGAACAACGATGGAGATAAATGGTTCTTTTGTTTTTTCTAGATTTATGTAGTTTATTGCGAGTTTTAATAGCTTTTTCTGCGGTTTTATGTTCTGTTTTAACAAAAAAAAATTTCCTTCCATTATGTTAAACTTTGGGCCGAGAAAGTTTGGAAAACTAATTGTCTAGATGTTCGATCATTGGATAACAGATTCTATATTTTTAAGATGAAAGACAATGAGAGCATGGACAATTTGTTGAAATTGGGATCTCATTTCTTGGGCAGAAAATTTATTGTTTTGCAAAAATGGGTTCGTGGAATGGAGTTCAAGAAACAAGTATTCTCTAGGTTGCCTACATGGGTAAATTATTTTAATGTTCCTCTTGATATGTGGACAAGTGAGGGAGTTAGTTTTATTTTGAGTTGTATCAGGACACCTTTGTACATGGATAAATATACTATGGATAGGAGTCGTTTGGTGTATGCTCGAGTTTGTGTTGATATTCAAGCGGGATATAAAGTTCCAAAGAAATTTAAATTGAAACTTGGTTATGGGACTTCGACTGAAATTTGGATTAAGATCCCGTGGATTCGGCCGTGCAAGTTCTGCTTGCCCCAATCATCATCATCCTTCTCGGTCCAAATCCTTTCATAAGACTAATGGCCAACATGATCGGCCCTGTACTCGACAAACGGACGAAGTGGGTAGAAGGAAGAAAGAAGATAAGAAGTGGGCTTGTTCAAATGTTTGGGTTGAAGTCAAGATAAAGAAAGTTAATATAATTGACTCAAACAAGGACAAAGATTTTGATCTCGATCCCTCTATCTCCTCTACAACCACGGATGTTCAAGCGAAAGTTGGTGCTCGTACACCATTGCAAAATGACGACAAAAAGGGATTAGTGGAAAAACTAAAGGAGATGAACGAGGCTCAGTCTAAGGGTGGGATTCCCATGGGCAACATGTATGAATGCTGGCCTTGTGATGACTTAGGATCAAAAGAAGGCCTCTTTTTGGCCATAGCCTAGCCTCTTGTGGTTTAACGAACTATTTATTTATTGTAGTTAGGCTAGTTGAGATTTAAATGGAGATGACTTAATGTTTACATGGCATCTAATTATTATACTTGCTTCATGTTGAGTCTCTCCTAAAATATGTATTGGTAGTATTTAAAGCTCTAATTTGAATTTCTATGGGTTAGGGCTTTGTACACCTCCATTGCGACCTATGGGTTATGAGTTCATTTCGTTGGATATATCCTTTCTGGACACATGGGTAAGGTTGCGTATATCAAACCCTCCCAGACCCCGCAATGTGGGAGCTTAATGCGTTGGACCATCCATATTCATATATAGGCTAGTTGAGATTTAAGCTCCTCATAGGGCGAGTAGTTATGTTTGGGTCCTAATTGTATCTCGGGTTCAACCCGTGAACATGTATTTTTTGGTTTAATAATATATTTATTCATCTTCCAAAAAAACATATAGCTATGATATATCTCGAAAACCCATTCAATCTTAAATCAATTCCTATTTTTTTTCCCATTCTTATAAAAAATAATGATGAGGCAAAGGATTCACAGTTCAGCATAAAAAAAAAAAAAATTACCAATACACTATCATCAAAAAGCAGCAATAACCTTCCAATACCGTTTAAATTAGAGTAATATCAATTAAATTAAACCAAGAATGTAAGCAAGTGCAGTGAAAAGATGAACAAATTGCTAGTATTTAACAAA
The DNA here is from genome assembly GCA_001753735.1 of Embelia ribes. Lineage (NCBI taxonomy): Eukaryota > Viridiplantae > Streptophyta > Magnoliopsida > Ericales > Primulaceae > Embelia > Embelia ribes. Next base: position 18,321 of record MKEJ01088065.1, read on the forward strand.
CACCAGCTAGGTAACATTTAAAAAATTACCTAGTACGTCTTTAATAATGCTTTGACTCTGCAAATTTTACTTGCATGCATGTGCTTAATGCATTTCATGGAAGTGGGAGTGACTCACAGTTCCTTACATGGACCACCATCTTTCTTATTCACTTAAAAAACGTACGTGAAAAAAGACCCCTAATCTAGAGTCAATTGTTTCCTTAGTTTTTCAAATTAGGGACAAAGACATATATAGACAGTTGAATGGAAAGCTCTTCCCATTATGTAACGAGTTCTACCATTTAGTTGCTAAATAAATGTCATAACTAAAACCAAGAAACTGAATCTGCAATGAATCAAGCATAAAAAAACCAGCAAGACCTTTCCCTTGAGAAGTATTGTCCAATATATTCAAATTTATGATTAAATTGGGCCAAGATTCTACTAAGTATAATTATACATCACAACAACTACACCCTCAAAACTAAGGATAAGAAGTATAGTTATGTTGGGAATATTAAATCTAGTTACTATCCTAA
>MKEJ01088068.1:0-14611 GCA_001753735.1 Embelia ribes
TCATTGTATTTACTAGATAATTAATTTTATTTACTTACTTTAACTAGTTTATTGGAGTGTTTTTACACTCATTAAATTAACAAGCTTTTAACAACTAAAATTGAGACCTACTTTTATCTATGTGTACATTTTAGTGATCTCTAAACTAACAGGTCTATTGAAGATGGCCTAAGATAGAAAGACATACTTACGTCAAAATGATTCTCGCTTGACGTAGAGTCCGAATATGTATTTATTTCCGCGGACGATGGTCTCAGCTCATCGAACTCAAGCTTCTGTCTCCTTTCCCTCTCTTCCTCTTCTTCTTCCATACTCCGTTGGTTCCATGCATGTATATATGTATAATCTATACAAAAAAATGGTTAAAGTTAAAAGCAAAGGGACCCACGAAATCTACAGCTGCTATCACTGCTATTTCGGACCCCATTTTCATGTATTTACTCTTCGAATTGGCTTATTGTCAAAAAATAAAAGTATAGATACATAAAATAGTTTTCCGACGCTATATAATAAGCCTCAAACGGAGTTACGGTTTCGAGCCACTTTTTGAGTTATCTCCGTTTCGAATTAAATTTTTGGCAAAACATAAAAGTCGTAGGCATATGAAATAAATTTCTGAAGCTTTATCATAAGCCTCATTCAGAATTGTGATTTCCGAGATATTGCCAAAAAATCAAACATTATCACGAATACAACTTGCATTTCCGCATTTAATCATTTTCCGAGGTCTTAACCACAGTCAAGAAAAATTGCTTAACACTTCCAAATGCTAGTATATGATATACAGTAGAGGAAAAATATTATAACCAATATAATACTATTTAATATTGCGAAAATTTACTCATAACTTTCGGAATGATACATTGTTAATTTTAAAATTGGAATAAAAATTTGACTTGAAATTCACTATACGCGAAGGGTAAACAAAATGGAACATAGCGCACTTCACAAGAGTAGACCGGAATACTTTTACATTGGGAAAGTGCATTTGATAGATTTTCTTTGCACAAAAAATGAAAATCCAAAAATATTTGAAATAAATATGCCTAGTATAGTGAATCACAATTAGATTAAAACCCATTCAAAGTGCGGTACAAAATAATGTCTACTCAATAGCAGATCAGATGTTAAATGATGTAATTTAATAATTATATATCGGCTAGGGTGGGGCAAGTTGAGGATGCTACTAATTCTAAAGTTAATCTGTGCTCCATCTAGTAGTGCTCGGTTTGAGAAGGCTATTAATTCCTATTCTCAATTTAATTTTTTAAAGTTTGATTCTAAAATTTAATTTAGCATTGGTGTTTAATAAACAAATTATAAAAATTAATTTGATAGGTTTTTTGATGATTAATAAATTAATTATTTAATTAAAAGATAAAAAAAATGTAAGTATGAAAAACGTAGTAATTATTTCAAAAATTAATGATATTAAGAATAAAAGTAGCTTTTGAAATCACATGTTAAATTGTTTTTAAAATCACACTTAGAAAAAACGAATCATTAGAATTATATTTTTAAATTTACTAAATATCATAAAAGTTACAAGTTTTAAGGGGAAAAAAAAAAACAAAACAAAAACAGTTTTCAAACAACAAAACCAAAAAACTATTATCCTTATGTTTCTTGTTACAATCTCTAAATGATTAAACAACCATGATACAAGTTCAACTTGTATATAGATCATTTTTTAGCTTTTAATGCATGGCACCAAAAATATGAATTTCCCTTAATTAGTGCCACAACTTAAGGGATATGCTGCTCATGCTTTGCTTCCTCTCCATAATATTTGATTTAACCAAAGGGAACCTAGATTTCTAGGACACCACTCCTTAAAGGATTTTTGTGGCATCTTTTACCTAAATAAATTAATATTTTTAAGTGGACGTATTTAGTTTAAAAAATTTAAAATTTAAAATTTTTAAGTCAATTTAGAACAAAAAATTAAAATTAAGAGCTCTAACCAACAAACCTAAATTCACAAATTCTTTCCTTTGCAAAAATCTACTACCTCTGTCCCGAAATTTTTTATTTTAATTTTTTTTGGGTTTCGAAAAACGGACTCCATTTCTAAAATTAGAATTTGAAAATTTCCTACAATAGCAATGTGCTTTCGATTCTTTTACTTTCTGATTGCATATTTTGCTCCAGATCAAATTTGTAAAATTAATAAAAATTTAATACATGTTATAAACTCATTTTATTTCTTACCTTTTTTTTTTTATAAATTGGGTTTTCAACAAATTACGGAGAGATTATTTTCTTCTTTTTTCTCATTGAAAGCACTGCAATTTTTTCAGCCTCACAATTTTCCAAATTTTATTGTACTCAAACTTAATTCAGTAAAACAGTTCCAAAATTTGAAGAAACTCTCAAATATTAATTTGTAAAACAACAACTATACGGTCTATACCAAATACAATGTAAGATAATTTATCAATAAACCAAAATAATCCGCAGTAATGGTATCTGTTACTTGTTTTCAGTATAATTGTTAATTCAAATCTCATCTTAAAACTTGTCTAAATATTAAGATGGGAGTGTCATTCGACTCAAACATAGTGATAGTTAATTGATTGAGAAATTTTCAAACGCTTTCTTAAAAGGAATAGCTCTTTGTCAAAAGTCAAATTAATATTTCATTTGTTTATAAAAAATAGTTTCATTTTATAACTTTTGGTTGTCTATAAATATAGTTCATTCTCAATATTACTGTTCAATATTGCTAAGAAAAAGTAGCACAAGAAATCTCTATTTAAATTTCTAATAATTATTGCACATAAAAATGATAGCGGTATAGTTGTCAATTCTTATTCAAGTCAGTTGTTTCAAAATAATTTTTAATTTTAACTAAAATTGTGCATCCGGTAAAACCAAACAATTACTTGTGAACATATATAAAGTACAAAGCGTCAGTCTATTGAATTAGCACATTTAAGAACTGCTGAAATTGCTTTTTTTTGGATTCAAAACATAAATTTGCCGGACAAATTAATCGGAAGCCCCATCCAACGATCAATTTAAAATTATATAATCTTATCGATTGGTAGCCCTTTTCGTTGTTTGATCGTTTGGAACCCCTTGTACCTATTGATTGATCGTTTTAAACATATTTATTTTAATATTTTCATACAAAAAACTACTTTTTATTTTAGAAATTAAGGATGAAGTAGCTAATCTAATTAAACTGCATTTGGTTTACATCTCAAACCCAGTTTTTAATTTTCAAAAGCTAAAAACTTATTTGGTTCCCAGTATCCCAAATTCAACTTTCAAAAGTTTTTTTTTTTTTTTTTTTTTTTTTTTTTTTTATATTTTTGTTTTCCAATTTTCTTTTTTTTTTTTCAAAAACTATAAATATTTTTCTTTCTCTTTTACTGAAAAAGGAAAAACACTCGTCTTCCGGGTCTCCCTTGAGGATTCTAGGCGCGACATAACCACTTAATTATATACACTTTTGTAACCCAATCAGTAGGCTTTACAGTAGACTTTGCTTGTGATTGTTTGCTACTGGGTGCTATTGTTTGATTCATTTCTTCTCGGAACGAAGAATATGTTTTGGGGTGAATTTGGGTTCCGTATAAAATTTTACTTATGGAATAATTATATGGAATTTATGAGGAAAAAACGCAGTGAGTATTGTGGTAGATGTTTGAGAAATTACGATAGAACTAATGTATGAAATTGAGGAAATTGTAATATTTATTGGGAAACATACAGAGGTTTGGTGACCATAGACTATAAAAGTGTGATTTTTAGCCATGATAGGCTCCAAAGGAAAATTTGAAAATAAAGATGGATTTTCGAGCATATTTTGGGAGGTTCTGGAGATTGATTTCCCTACCTACGAGGAAGATGTTTTTGACAGGGCTTCAAGAGATATTCAGGGTAGGGACGAGATACCCAGAATGAAAACCTTAATGCATAAAGCCTTGAGGTACTATATTTTCGAGTTTGTTTTTATCCAATACAATATTACACCCAAGTTGGAGATTGTGTGAATCTTTGTGCATGTGAAACCGTATGATAAGTTCAATAAAATTATATGAATAAGAAGACTTCTGGAATAAGATATGTTTTTCCTTATGCTTAGTTTAGAATATTGTATAGCTCTCTTAACTAATCTTGTCTGCCTTTTTGCATATCAAACTATGCAGCCCCAGAAAAAGGTACTAGTGTATTTTTTGTGATGACATAGAAGTAGTTCCCTATCAGAGTTTGAAGAACTTTATACTTTGATAATATTTTTATGTACTGAATCAGTTTATAAAAGAAATCGACAAGCGTATAGTTTTTTTGAGAAGGAAATTTGTATTAGCAATTTTGATAAACGAGTTAAAAATTCTTATAAAGTGGGTTTCAAGGGCTCGCTAAGTTTGTCAAACTTGTATTGTATGTTATCCCATTATGAGATTTGAACATTTTGGGTAGATTTGGTGGTGGTCTGTAACACTCCAAAAATTTTTGAAATTTTTGACTTATCAGTCAAATCATCTAGTCAATAAGTCGATTGTTGAATTAGTCAACTAATTTTTTGAAACAATCGATTGATTCAAGCGGTGACAGTTTTTAAAAATAGGACAAGTGTCCTATTTTGGAATACTTGTCCCATAATAAAACTACTCTTATACACATGAACATTTAGATAATGTCCAAGACATTCTCATCAAGCTCATGAATGTTGCCTACTAGTATTATTTTCTACTGTGGTCTTAGAAGCAATTAAGGTTTGAAGCTTTTGCTCACTCAATTTTACCACTCGAAAACCTTTATATTTGGGTTCTATAAGTGGAAAACGAGCCAAATTACATTAATTATTGAGAATTGTTGCAAGATAAGCCATTTTACTGCAAAAATTTTGAATTTCTTTCAAGATAGCTATGCATATGGCTAAATGATGTTTTTGGAAACTTTTATAAGATTTTAAGAATTGAAACTGGTTTAATGCACAACACAAACTGTTTCCCTAGATATACAATAAAACCTTCGACTGATGTGATCTATTAGTTGACTGATTTGATCGGGTAGAATCAAAACTTAATTTGTATACGATGTTTTCCAGCCGTTGATCCCTTTTTTAGATCGAGATTGAGAAATTAAGCAGTGCTTTACTGGACCAGTGTCATACGTAAGAAGGGACCAAGTTTAAACCTTAGAAAATCTCGTTAAAATTATAAGGTAAGGGTTAGTTACAGGCGATAAGCCCTACAATAATTAATACATATTATGTATATACTATTACGTATTTGTGTGTAGATTTGTTAAACGTGGCGACATGTTTGACATGCTCAATTGTGTTCTCTATATGTGAATGAGAAAATTATGTGAGAAAAAATATGTTTATCGTAAGTAAATGGCGAAATTATGGAAGATGTGGTATATCGATATGTTTGTAAGTCGGTAATATTTGTTGGGAAACACGAGGTGGCATTTTAAAAAATATGTGGCATTTCTAAGAAAAATATGGTGTTTTTGAGAAAATAAATTATAGATCGGGTAGCCATTTTTTGAACAAAAATAAAAGGTGGGGTTGGCACATTGTACCGGAGTAGGGGACATATCCTCGTTTAAGTATTGCACGAGTCTCTTGCGGGACTCTGGATATGGAGGAGTACTTCTATGTAAATCTTTATGCATAAAATCTCAGGATACGTATTTCCTATTTGGCGTGAAGTATTTTTCCAACATAATATTATACTCGGGATATGAGTTATTTAAGCAAATGTTATAAGATGTGTAGAATTTTGTGGCAATATTAGCAATGCTTTGTTGTTATGCCTTAATTAAAGTAACGAATATTATTCGTAAACTAATCTTAATTACTTGTTGTTTATCAATCGGCAGATGAAGGAAAGGAAGTAGCGGGGCACATAAGGAGTCAAAGTAAAGCGTCAGGTGGAATGGCTCCACATCAGAGTTCAAATTGCATCAGCTAGTCAGTAGCAGTATAAAAGTGCTTTAAGAATGGCATTTTGTAAACTAACAAGCCAACTTTATTAAATACTTTTCGATAGTTTAGGCTTATCTTTTGTAAAATTCGACTCTTATGGCAATATTAGAAATGCTTTGTTGTTATTCCTTAATTAACTTAAGGAATATTGTTTGTAAACTAATCGTTTCTGCTTGTTGTTTATCGACTGGCACATAAAAGAAAGAAAAATAGTGGGTGCATGAGGAGTCAAAGTAAAGTGTCAGGTGGAATGGCTCCACATTGAAGCTCAAGTTGCATCAGCTAGTCAATAGCAGTGTAAATGTACTTTAAGAATGTGCATTTTGTAAACATACAAGCCAATTTTTGTCACGCCAAAAAATTTCACATTAACTTGAGGATGTAAACTTAATTTAAGAAAAGAAAAGAAAATAATGATAATTTAATTACTAATCATGTAATGACTTGAATTCCGCCAAATTTTCCAGTCATGATAATGATTGAAATAATTGGAGCAAGGCGTAACAATATTGCCATGATTAACTAAATAAATATACTTAGACATGAAAACTAACCTCCTAAGATGGTTATTCCTGGACCCTGAACTTTTTGGAAGCCAACACACCACATTGCAGCACCATCCTGCCACAAGGAATATTCTGATTCAAAATACAGCAAAAATAGCTTTACAAGCGTAGAAAACGAGTCGTGAAGTTTTCAATTCCATTGCAATGTGATAATTTCCAGGATTATGGATCATTCACAGAGTGACATGCAACCAAATGATGCACTAAAATTTTGACAAAAACATCGCACTGGAATAAAGAAGGGCAGTTAGGAGATTGATTTTATCAATTGAAAGGTGAAGCGTCAATGTCAGACTTTTGCAGGAATGAGGAGTAGAAAATGAAGCTTACACTTTATGAAAATGAAGAGCAAGTTTGAGAACTCACAACAAACCCATAATGCACAAGGTAGTCTTCTGGTCTTAGGACCATGGAGGCACCGCCAGCGAAGTTTAAAGCAACTAGAGGAAATGTTTCAGTTAAACTGTAGAAGGAAAAAGCAAAGTATCCTTTTTTAGATGTAATAAAAGGGAAAAAAGTTTTCATGTAGTCTAGAATTATTTTGAGAAAGGTGGTTCAAACAAGTATAGCAAAAGTTTTTCCACAAGAACCTGGTGGCTGCTAGATAACATGGATATCCATTTGAATTTATGGGTGTGGCCATTTGTGAGACTGCTGTAATCTGCATAGTGAAAGAGGCCAACAAACTTCATACTAGATTGTGTCAATGTTTTCTAATGGCATCAGATTATAGTCTCCTCTAAGAAAGAAAAAATCTCAAAGGACTCACAGCATTTACAAAAGGCTCAAAAGCTTCTTCCACAAGATAAGCCAGCGTCGTTCCTGAATCAACTATTGTTCCTCGGTTTTCTGATGTTGAAAACACAGTTGGATCAATAGGTAACAACTGCCCATTAACAGCAACGCTCTGAAGTTGCAAATTATAATGTGGCCTGGTAATGTCAGGAAAAAAAAAAAAAAGCTCATCATCATGGGAAGTGGTAAGCACATGATTAATCAATAATGACCAATCGGGACCATATCAGATGACTTTTCTAATTAAGCAAAAATCTAGTCCATATTATCAACAATGATCATATGTACTTCAACTGAAAGAAGAGCCGATTTTAAGCAGTGGTATGCAGGTGCAAACAAAAGCCCAAATCTAGTTTCAAGAAATAAGATTGGACATCACAGGAAGTACATTAGGGGTGGCCACGAGCAGAGCCGAGCCGAGCTTTGGGGTGCTAGAGCTCAGCTCAGCTCGGCTCATTAGCATTCGAGCCGAACTCGAGCCGAGCTTAAAAGGCTCGCGAGCTGCTTCCTACCTATCCTTATATCATTTTGAGCTCAATATTGACTTTTTATTTAGATTTTCATTCACTTTTATGCAAAATTTAGTAAAGAACATGTTTAATTTTGAAAGTGTTAAATGTTCATGACATTTTGATAATTTTTTAGAGAATTTTAAATTCGGAATGATTCAAATATTTATTATTACATATCGATAGTAACAAATAATAGAGGCAAAATGGATTTTTGATGAGACATTTTAGTATTTATTTTAAGATAAATTTTATTTATATTATTAATCACATGAAAGTTACATATATATATATATTTATAATACTATATCTTGTACTTATTTCGAGCGACTTGCAAGCTTAACGAGCTGAGCTACTCTATGCTCAATCTCGGTTCGCTAACACTGTCGAGCTCAAAATTGAGCTCGAGCTCAGCTCGTTTATTTTCGAGCCGAGCATTTATCAAACTGGGCTCGAGCAACGCACGAGCAACTTGGCTCATTGCCAGCCCTAAACTACATACTTTTTCTCTCTTCGGTAATAATAAAAGGAAAAGTTTTTCAAACCCAACAGGTGCCTAAAAACCTCTCTTCGTGTACAAGAATAAACAATGGCCTTCCACTCAAACCAAAAAAAAAAAGTGTAAAATGCACAAAGCACTCTCGAAGTGTTGTGGGAACATCAAAAAATGCTTCGTCAGAAAACAACATTGAATTCAACTAACCCTTTTAGAGTGCATGTCCTTATTCCAGAATCAATCTTCAGAAAAAAGGTCCACATGAAAATCCAAAAGACGATAGATATGAATATATTCCAATCTAATCAACTCGAACCCTTTAAATTATGATTATCCACACACAAAATTACAATCAAGAACAAAAATGGAACATTTCAACAGCGAAAAAATACGTACTGTGACGGGACAAGGGGACTATAGACGATGTTTGGATCCAGAATCTCACCAAGAACGAGTATACCACCACCATTTCCTTCTCCCTTCAAGCAATGTGAGAACACCTTAGGAGTAATTCCTCGTGATGACAGCTGTGATATCACAGATAATTCCTGCTGACCAAACCCAAAAATTCCATCAATTGCTCTGTCTGGCTTAGTTAAGTCCCCAGATTGATAGGTGCTACACCTGTTTCAAAATTCAAAACAACAATCCTTTTAAGCTGAAGCCCTAAAAAGTAAACAGAAGAGCAATTACATGGAACTCGAATGGTTGCTTTCGGAAACAAAAAAAATGCATAAAGAAATTGACTGCTCAGTTACTTCTTTCACCATCCAAACTACCAACATAGGCACCGATGGTTTTAAGCAATCATAAAAAAGTAAAGAGGGTACATCAAAATTTCAAGTGATCTAATAAATATAGCCAGGTTAGGCTAAATTATAGCAGGATCTATTACTTGGAGACAACCTATCTATTCTTCCTCCTTGACTATCCTCTTCCCCTCAGGTATGAAAAATTTGAAACGTAATCCTAATTATCATTCAGTTGATCATCTTCATCCATTGTTCCACTTAAACACCAGGATTAGTTCCCTGATCTCACTCAACAGGAGGATTGTCCAAATCATGTTCATGAGGTCAGCCTATGTTCAATTTGGTTATAGTTCTTGTGGGAAAACGCAATTTCTTATTAAGGAAACCATGCGTGTGCAGCAATTAAGGAATCAGGACAGAAAATCAGAAACCATTGTATTTATGGTGTAAATCATTATGCTTTATTAAGGGGATTTTTGTAGTTATGACAATACCATTTTAATAAATCACCTTCACTGTATAAATTCAGAAATTGTACAGCATATTGAAATTGAATGAGAATAATGTTCTCCAATTGTTCACAGTTTTATAAATTAAAATATTCTGAAAGTGACTTACCACATACATGCTGCATAGACCATAAATTACGTTGACACAATACGCAATACGCCTATTCTCAGTAAGAGTTACTATGGGTTAATGTAACAAACCTATATCTCATACACACACCAAAGATCTGTCATTAGATACACATACATAGAGAAAGAGAAGTAGTTCTCGAAGAAAGAACTAGAGGGATAGTCAATAATCAGAACTCTTCAGCGTTTGTAGCAATTTATGCAAAATTGGGGGTCACTCTTACAATTACAAAGAATCCCAAATGCCAGCACACAGATATCAAATTAGTACAAGTAGTGAAAGCCTCCCTAGCAAGATGCTATGCAGCCTTACATTTTCATCTAAATTTCTAGTACTAGATTAGCTTGTTAATTATGCTATACTTTCCTTGTGATCTTTTATTTTCCTACTGTAATTTCTTTTTCAGCAATATATAAACCACAAAATCTGTCCCACAATTAGTCTCATCTTCACACCAGTTCTTCCCCATTCTATCTTCCCCTGAATTTCATCACAGGGCTGTTGTGGGTTCTTTGCAGTTAACATCGTATAGATCACCTTAGTAGACATTAAGCTAATTATATTACCACTTCAACAAGAAATAGGTGAATAATTAAGCGGAGTCGTTCTTCATGCATTTTTGGAGTTCTATGACTTCTTTACATTTCTTTTTTGTAGCAAAAGCTAACATTCGAACTTATTTTATTCCGTTAACTTCGGAACTCCCCACAAATAAACCTAAGAAGAGGCAAACTTTGTTGGGGACATTATAGTGTTAACTAACGCAAGTGTGGCATGATATGAAATTTGTGTTCCATAAATAGATACCAAAACAGCTTACCCAAAAACAATTGGAGCCGAAGAGTTGGCAAACACGGAAGCCCCTATTACGGTGTCAAAATACAGCAAATCGGTGACGTAATAACCAGATGTCCCACTTCCATCTCCATACTGAAATGAATAACCACACTGATTACTTTGAACCGCACATCCAGCACCCGAGCTACGTATGATAGAAGCACACACTTGGTCGGAACAGGAAACAGTATACGCTGTTGATGAGCTGGAGGCGTCAAAGAAATTGAGCTCAATCTACAAACAGAAATAGCATCTTAAGCAGCTAAATAATGTATTGTTCAGTTTACTAATAAACCTAATAGATTAAAAAACAAAAGAAATAAAGTTGTATTGAAACAAAATACTTACACCAAGTCCACTTAATTGGGGACAGTTGTTACACGAACTGCAGGTAACCCACAAGATGTCACTCCCGGTATCAATCTGCACGTTGAATTCCCTTGGTGGAGAGCCCAATTTAACTTTGGCAAAATAAAGCCTACCCAATAAAAGAAAATCAGTAACAAAGTCAAGGTACATATTTTTTTCTTCTTTTTTTTTTCAAATTTCGTGGCAGGCAGAACTAACTAGAATATAACAAAATCTAGTTAACAAGAACAGAGACATAAATAAGACCAAAGGGCAAGAACATAGTTAAGTCAACTAACATTGGACATATATTAACAATGTTTGACCAAGTAAACAAAACACAGAGGAATTAAAGTTACAAGACAAAATAGAATTCATGGTACCGAAAAAGTTTGGCGTCACTATGATATAAGTCCAAAATTGTACCACCAATTGACGAATCAAAAAAGAGGGAAAAAAACATAACTTAAAAGCTAGTTAAAAGCTAGTCCTAAGCAAAATCATTTGATTAACAATGAACTAGCAAAGAAAAAAGAAGTTACCCGATTTCAAAGGAAAATCAATTAGCAATATGAACTTGATCTCAAGTAAACAAGCAATAAAATGAATTCCTCTTTTTTCTTACCAAGTTCTCCTGGGACATTTTGCTATGCATACTTGATATTGCATAAGCAAAGAAAATATTAAATTCATCAATAAATACCTATCCTTTTACCTTTTGTTCCTTACCAAATCAATCATTGGTTCATAAAGGAAACAATGAGCTAGATGTAGTTAATCTAACCGACAAACAAACACAATGATAACTAAGCAATCAAAGGCTAATAACTTTGCCCTCATTCTCTCTGCTCATTGTTCATGATAAGGAAAAAAGAAAAGAAAAAAACTAAAAAACAAGTAGTAGTAAAAAGAAAAAGAAATTAGCAAAAGGTGTTTGATACTATACAAAAGCAAAAAAAAAAAAAAAAAAAAAAAACATGAACCTATCAAATTTCCCCTCATTTTCTGACCAAATTGATAAGTTATTATTATTATTTTTTAACAGCAGAGTGGTAAGGAGCATAATCTCATCAAGAATCATAGTAATGGATGTGCTTACATAGACAAGTAAATTAAAGGCCTGATTTTGCAACAAATACCAGTAAATAGTTTGTTCATTCCCAAAATGAATACCAAATTAGCTATACCTAGGTTCGTTTGTTTGAAGCTTTTCATTCAAAGAAAACTAGCTTTATATATATATATATATATATATTATATATATATATATATGACAGAAGATGGAATGCATCCATCTTAAAATTTCGAGCCTTTTAAGCAAAAGTGCAGAAAAAATTGAGCTTCAAACTCCAACCAAACAAGTTAATATTCCATCACAGAGTAGCAAGCAGAGAAAAAATATATATATTAATTTGTCCAAATTTCCTTTCCTAATTGAAAAGCTATTTGTACACAAACTATTTAGAAAGAGAGATAGAGGAGTTTACCCTATGAGATATGGATCGGAGCTGCCGGCGACGTCGAAATCAACTACGCCGCCGCCGCCGGAGACACCCTGCAAGATTCGGCTATGCCTTACCCGGTCCCTCTCCCTGAGCACCTCCATATCTACTCTCAGGTTCGCCGGAAAAGCCCGCTCCAGCGTCAGCGATAACCCCCCGCAGCACGACGCCGCCGCCGCCGCCGCCACGGCGGCTAAGATCAAGTAGTGCTCCGCCCCCAGCGGCATGTGTTTTGTGTTTGCGTATTTTGTGTTGGTTTAGAGAGAGAGAGAATCACTTTTTGAGTGTTTTTAAATTTGCAGGAGCATGTTACAACAAATAGCAATATTTAACTATTTTGTTGTGCAAGTTCATAAAAAATTACTTCAATAAGTTCTCTATCTTACCTTCAATTCTGCCTAAATTTTTTCTCACTCATCTAAGTTAGCTAGCGAATTTCTCTCATGAAAAATCTTTTCCTCCAAAATATTATTATCTTGTTTTTTTTTGTGTGCAAAAAGTTTAATTTTGATACGTGACACGACATATCATTATTTTAGCGCTTAAATATTATGCCACGTAATATTTTTAAATTATATTATTAAAAATTAGCTAAAATTAATTGAAATAATTAGCTAAAATAGAAAGCGTAGTTAGAGTACATTTTAAAGATTGACTAGCTAAAATAGTGAAATGAATAATTAAATATATTTGAAGCAGCTATTTTGTTGACTGTTTTTGGAGACGATATAACAAGTAAAGAAGCGGTGAAAAAACGATTGACTAATGGAGGAGGAGAAGCTCTCGCTTGTTCCTGTCATCTTCATTTTACTTTATATATATATATATATATAGAAGAAATAATAATAATAAATAAATAAATAAAATTATAAAATGTTGTACAACAGGGACATGACAGAATAAAGCTGAGTTACTGGCAAGTATTGTTCTTTACAAATTTATAAATTTTTTAATTGAAAATTAGATTAATTTGATTGTTTAATTTTTAATTAATTTTTAAAATATTTTAATTAAAATACTCTAAATATTTTAAGGGCAATTCTATTAGTACATTCATAATTTCTATTAGCACCTTATTACTATTGGCACCCTTCTATATCTAAATACAATTGTTATTAGCGCCCTCCTAATAAATATTGAATTTTTTTAATTATTGACACTACTACAATTTCTTTTGGCACCCATTAGAAAATTCCTAAAATACCCTTTTATTTTAATTTCTTAAAAACAATTTATCTTCTTCTTTTTTTCTTTTTCTTTTTCTTTTCTCTTTCCGTCTCTAAACTAATAACATATTAACATCATAAAACCTATTATATGCAATCTAAAAGGCTAATCTATCAATAAGCCTATTAACATCTTCTTCTTTTCTTTTTCTTTTCTCTTTTCTCTTTTTCTTTTCTTTTCTCTTGTCTAGCTTTACGAATCTTCTCTCTATTCCTCTGTGCGGATGCAGTTGGAGGACGTCTTTCCCTCCTTTCATAAGTTGCAGAAAAACTAGGATTCTTAGTTATTGCCATTTATCTGAAAAACCAAATATAGCATCATAAATTAAAAAGGAAAACTATCAAAGAAAAACATATAAGTTTCAACATTTCAACTCTACAAATGTTGAAATATTCCAAAACTTTCGACTTTATAAATGACGAAACATATTTTGTCTTTGAGAAAGTTGATAATATTGTATTAATTCAACGTTCATAAAGCCGAAATGTTCCACAAAGTTCCTATCAGTAATTTAACTTTACGAAAGTTGAATTTTTTCATTTCTATCGACCTTATGAAAGTTGAAAGTTTTCACAGTTCTTGTATATTAGTTTTTAGGCTTCGATTTGTCCTTTGCAAGAACGAATAAACAAGTACAATACAACCTTAACAAAGTCAAAAACATTTATTAATCATTTACGAGCATATTTCCATTGTACAACATCCTATTGCTAATTTCAATTAAATTCAAACTACATTTATGCTAATTTTTTCATAATACATGAATTAGAAGTTTTTAAATGAAAATTTTAAACTTTAATTTTTCCACACAAAGTGAGAAGAGAGAACTGAAAGAACAGAGCAAAGCAAATGAGAGATAGAGGAGAGAGAGAGAGGCGCGGTGGCTGGCGCGGTGACTGAGTGACGCGGTGGCTTGATGGTGAGCGGGGATTGAGAGAGAAAGAGAGCGAGAGGAGAGGGAGTGGCAGGTGAGAAGTCGAGGAGAGGGAG
>MKEJ01088077.1:0-12641 GCA_001753735.1 Embelia ribes
TAAAAGAAAAAAAATAATATGAAAGTATTTGGGCGTTACACAAACGAATTTAATCAATGGAAACATGTAGCTTCTTTTAACCCAACAACATTTGAAGTTGAAAGCAGATCAATTATGCATATATTTTATAGGCACAGTACTTACCTCAATTGAAACTTTAAGCAATGATGAGCATCTCGAGAAAAAAAAATTCTCTATTTACCGTTCCAGTTATCATCAGTACCGCTGTCAATATCCCAGAGCATCTCATCATCAGCAAAAGAATTCTTTGATTTGCCATCATTGTTAATGAATCGCCAGGACTCATTCCTAGCGGACATGTCCTTTGTTTTGTTAAATGAATTACGCATGTCTTTGGAGAAAAACGGTGGCTTAATGGAACTTCCATAGAGAGGCAAATCAGTATTTTGAGTCATGGCAGCCTGTAAGTGGAACATATGGCATGGTCACCACATAGACTAAAAAATGTACAGATTGATCTCAAAATAACATGTGAGGTCAGAAAAAGTCACTGAAAAAATATAGTTCTTATATGTTCTACTAAATCATCACAGTGGATGCTATTGTTCACTAGAAAACCAGGAGCATGCTTGCATTCGCCCGTCGGATGTTACATGTTTCTAGCAAAAACATACTGCATGAAATATGTCATTGCATGATGATATTTGACATGAATGAATACAGTTTGGAAATGCTCTTGAAACACATGTCAGGTCCTGATCAAGATCATTGACAATGTATGAGGGGCACTAAGCAAGCATCTCTTTGTTAGCGACTAAGACTACTTTTCTGATTCTTGCTTATCTGCTGCGAGTCAACCATAATCAAGCATAACTATATCTACCCACCGATTCTTCTCAGCTTTCTTTTTCGGTTTTCCTTTTAAATTTATTTCTTCATTGTTTTTGGATAGGTAATTGAAACTTGTATAAAAGAGGCATCCGGGGGGCATCCGGGGATACCACCCATGTATAGAAAAGCAGACTAACAACTATACATCCATAATATCTATAAAATCAACAGATAAATTTACTGAAGGATCCTCCTTCCACACAAAAGCCAGCTATTCGGAAAAAGAGAACAATGTAATCTTCAAATTGAAAACAGATTCCTTACAAATTTGAATGATACCTCTATAACACTCTTCCAACTATCCACATAAGAGCATGAGGAACAAGACTGCAAGCCATTTTATTCCTTTTTGGCAACAGGGTCCCTCTCCTTATTTCAAAAGATTACTCACCCCTTAGGATAAAGCTCAAGACATCGCAAATTGATTGAGCACTACCAACCACATCTTTGAAATTGGGCATCGAGTAACCAAGGAAACAACTGACTTACTATCTCCTTTACAAAGACAACAACAATTACCTAACACGCTATTCATCTTAATCAAGGTTGTCAATTGTAAGACTTTTACCCAAGGATGTCAACTAAAAGAGACGGAAATCTTTGGAGAAGCCTTCCACACCTCATTCTATGGAAATTGAACATTATCTCCAGGACCTAAAACCTTGTAGAAACTAAAACGATTAAACCTCAAAATGCACAGAATTGGAAAGAGCTTGCTGAACAAAGTCATCAGTTGAACTGCATTATTGAACTGAATGCAAAATCGCCAACAAGTCTACAAATACATCTGCTCACCAATCATTACGTTCTCCCTAAAAATAATGTCCCGCCAAAAACTTGGACTGTGAGCCACCCTAAAATCAAAGATCGAACTACCCTTATTCACAACCATTCTATAGAATGAATACCCTCCAAACAATGATTCTCCCAATTTGGTGATAGAAAACCAGACCATGCTAGTTCAGCACCAACTTTAGTCACTACTGCTCGCACCTAAAAGACTGCTTGTACCCTGTGCCTAATCCCCTAAGCAAACAAAGCATATATTAGGAAATTTAGCACAGTGCTGTCAATAAAATTTAGAGCAGAACTTTAACATCAAAATAAAAATGTGCGCATGAACTCACTGCATCTAGTACAAGATCATGCAGAAAACTGTTGGGGTTCTTGGAAATTTGAGATTGCCCAAAAGCCCTTACAGGGGGGACAGGACCGTAGGAGAATATCCTATATCAATAAAAAAGAGATCCATGGTTTAGAAAAACAAATATATCTAAGGCCCTCATCTTATACCGGAAAATACTGCAGCCAAGTAATCCAGATAAGTATTTTGCTTCTGTATATGTATGGATATTTATGTACTATGTAATTGGGTAAAGTTTGTCAACAATCATAACACATTGCGATGAAAACTGTACTTATTCTAACTTCATTACCAAAATCGTTACTTGAATGATATTGCCTCTTGTAGAGTTAAAAGAAATAGGAAATGCGTAAATTTACTTCTGCACATAGGACAAAGCAGATGGAAGACCATGAGACTCAAAGACTATATCAAAAATGAAAAACGACAACCGTAAAATTTGCAACGTATTGACTATCTTATGTTACAAACTGTAGAACCAGATCCCTGAACCTTCTACTCAAGAAGCAAAAGTTTCCTGCAATTATAATCTACAAACAAATAAGCTGCAATATATGAACATTCTCAAGGACCCGGTCAGCATTGGGTACTGGTTTTGTAGCACCAGATTGGAAGCACTTCATAATAACATGCATCAAATATTATGCAAGATAAAATGAGAAAATTTCACAATTAAGTTTTTGAACATCTTAAAATTACCCAGCAGGACGTTCTGGTGAATGAACAGGTGTTTCTGTCCCCATTTCACCTAAACCTGATAAGAAGAGAAAATTAATCAAAACAATGCATGGACAAAAGGAAAGAATCTTGCATGTAAGATGATAAATTTATTCATTCTGCTTCACACAAACCTTGAGTAATTCTTAATTTCAAAAATGATAACTAACCTATTCAACAAAATTAGAAAATGACAACTATCCTTTGTAACAATTGTGTAGTTGAGATGCATGTGTGAAGACTATGAAAGATAAAATTGGAAATAAAGACACATGTACAAGGTTAGAAATGGCATCAATTGAGTCTCAGGATGTTTGGGCGTGTAATAAGGAGATTTGTTAGTTTACTAGAAAGAGTGATAACATAATGTTTGAATTGAGAGGAAAGGTACGGTAGACCTCTAAAATATGGATGCAGGTCATACGAAAAGAAATTTGTTTTAGAAAAATAGATGAGCAAGCTGCCTTATATAGGAATATGGGGCGTAGAAAATTCAGGCCAACGACCCGATATGATATCTTATTTTAATTCCATTGAGTTGACCCTAAATTCTTAGGTTTATGGCTTGGAATATGATGACGATGATGATGATGATGAAGTATCAAATGAAATAAGGTACCAAATTGTTGTGTTTTCGACTGGATGCTGGTAAGAATGCTTCCCTTGGTTTCTTTTTCTCACTTCTTTTGGAGTAAATATGTAGTTAGGCACCTCATTCTAAGTACATGCAGAGCCAAACAAGTAAAAACTCACGAAAAGCTTACTTTGATAATTTCGTTAATGTAGTTTAGCTGGTGCTTTTGTTATCATAGCATATATGCCACAACAAATAAATAAGCTTACTCGAATGTTTACTAAAAGCCACAATTACACTTCAACCACTTTTATAAGAAATTTATTGTATTTCAAAATATCGTAATTTTTTTTTTATATATAGCCACCAAATAAACCCTAAAATTACTTTGGAAGTACCTTCCATTACAAATGCCATGTGAGCTTCAGAGGAGGGGTTTTCTTCATAATTGCCATTTGGTTCATCATCTCCAAGTAAATCAAAGACAGACAACTCTGAACAGAATTATACAGCACAACATAGTATAAACTTAAACCTTTATAATACTAACTGCTAGACTGTGAATAGGAGAAAAGGTATTCCGAATGAAAAGACTGAACTAATTTTGAAATGCCACAGCTCACAAACTTAACCAATAAACTACTCACGCTGCCCACTCGCTGTCTTCAATTTATCTCTTCGGTCACCTCCCCTGATTGATTCAAGCTTTTGATCTTCAGGAGCCCTTTATAAAGTCCAATCAAGCACACAAATCATAAAATTCACATACCTGCCAGATTTATTTTTTTCCCTCAATAATTCAAGCGCTGGAAGTTCATGATAAAATCTACAATTGTGATAGTAACATATTTGATTAGAGGAATATGGAGGCCTGTTGTATAATTCCTTTTCTTGTCTCATATCGGAGAGCACTTCCATAAACTTGATATCACTCATGACCATGCCTTTATAAGATTATAATAAGCAATGTTTTTTCTTATATCTCATTTAAGGACCAAGTGACAAGGCAATTTTATGAATTCTGCAAAAAAACTACAACCTAATGACAGAAATGTAGCCGTGTATCATCATTAAGAGTATTTGTATCAGATTCTCTTAATATATTTCCCAAAAAAAAATTAAAATCGATTCTATCTTTAGTTTACAGAATCCCTATTTCTTCCCCTCTACATTAGATTATCTATCACAATCTCTACTTCATTAAAATACTATTTTTTTAACCATTCCTTACTTAAAATTCCACACATACTAATACATTTAATTAAATATTAATTATTTAATTATATATTAATAAAAAATATTATTATTTCATAGTGTTAAATTTGTAATTATAATTTAATTTAATAATTCATTATATAAATATAATCTCTCTTTAAGCAAATCAAGAGAAAGGAATAGAAGTGATGAAATAGACGAAAAATATAAAAAAACAAAACCATATACAAATTTATTATATAAATATAAATAGAATTGATTAATAAAGAACTATTATTCCTTAGCATTAAACAATAAATTTTTATAATATAAATTTAAATTTAATTTTTAATAAATACATAGTTTAGATATTACATTTTAAACTCAATTATATGTTTATTAAATAATTTAAAAAATTAAATTTTCATAAATACTAATAAAAGTATAATTATTTTTTAAAATATTAAAATTAATTTATAAACTTAAAGTTTTAGTTTATATGCCGCTTTTATAGTTTTAAGCTCAATAATTATTTTTAAATATTAAATTTAAAATTTAATTATAATTACTATTTAATTATTTTAAATATTTATATCATATTTTTACTATTAGCTAATTATGGTTAATAGATGAGCAAGTGGAGAAAGAATATATTAACTTTGTAAATACAATAGTGAAATGATGTGATATGAGAGAGAATATATTAGTTTCATATGTTTAACGAATGAATAGTATTTATTTAGATTTGGAGAACCATTCTAGAGATTCTCTATTTTAGATAGCTATTAAGTAATATGATGCAAGGTCAAAAAATAACATTACTTATCTTTTGGTGACCTAAAATAGGAAAAGAATGAGTTGTACGAAATCTAATGCAAATGCTCTAAGTTTGACAACTAATGCGCTATGTTGTTTCATTTTTCATGAAAGTAACATGTATTTGGATCAATATATGTGATAACAATAAATGACAATGTGAGCTGCAGAAGTTGCTATAGTTGCATATCAAAGAACAACATATGAAAAGTACAGATTTCAGATTCAATAACATTATCAAATAGAACCATAAGTATCCAATATTTTCCTTATTATTGTAGCTCAGCCTATGACAAAGTAATATTCTACCACAACTTGTATTTTATTACCTCATAACTCACTGTTTCATATGTTAAAGTTTGCCATTGTGCCAGAGATTTTTATCCTTTTTTCAACTTTTTTCGAATGGACGTGGAGATGTTACTATCATTTTACTTATCTTGATATCATTGTTAAATTTCTCAATATAATCGCCTCAAGTAATAAATGAATCTTATCTGCGTGTGCGAGCACAAATACACACATATACGATTGATAAAATTCAAGTAAATTACTCAAAGGCTGATTTTATCAAATAGGAACATGCATTGAGAAAATAATTGAAGTACTTTAACACCTACTTCTTTCCGCATTTAGTCTCTGTTTGGCAGCCTGAGAGGTAGCCTGTTTCAAGTAAAATAATAATGGTAAATAACAATCAACAGCCAAGTGCTTCTTATAATTCGAATGGACAGTAATTTGATATCACTCACAGTGCTCATTATCCAACTTCAGTTTGCCTCTTCTTTCATCATTTGTGGTTAAACCTATGGTTTGAATATCATGATTGCCTGACAGAACTCTAGCAAATGAAAAACACCAACAATAACTCAAAGCCAATGAGATAATCCCAGCCTGGTGTCAGCAAAGAGTATTAAGGCCTTCACAAGTGTGTATGTTGCTAAGAGCTTACTTCTTTGAGTAAACACTCTCTACTTGGCAGCCCGATGGATATCCTGCTACAACACAAAGTGATAAAATGAAATATTTTGATAAAATTAAGGTGAGAAGAAGCAAACAAAGATGGGACAAAGGTTGGAAGGAAGTACCTTGCTCGCTGAATTCAGCAGGTTCCACTGGTGTCACTTTGGCAGCCTGGATTATTGGTTGACCCTTTGACGTATGACAATCCAACATTACATCACCTCCCTCTAAATTTTCTCTTGCTGATAGAATTAATTAAATTAAAAACTCAGGAAAGCTACAGAAAACTATAAAACTAATAAATAATAATAATTTTTATCGGCATCTAATTGATAAAATGTAAGAAAATTCACGACTACGACCGAGGTGATATCTTATTTTAGTTCCATTTGGCTGACCCAAATTCTTGGATTAAGTGTGTGCTGTAACAGAGAAAAGAAAGCAATTTGTACCTAATTTGTTCAGCAATATTATGAAAATTTAAAGGAAATTAGATGAATCAGCATTTCAACATCATGAATAACTTGTTCACGAGCAAAATACACACATTCAATAGGGTGGGGGAGGAGACATCCAGCAATTTAAAACGGAAGCTTAAAGATTGGTAGAACTTACCACTGTTGCCACTTGAGTTGTAATTTTGAACAACTGTAGACAAGTTCAACAAGCTAAGAATGTCCAATGATCGATTATTGTCTTGATGTGTGCAAAAATTTGTTCCATCAGCACAGCTCTCTGCTCCGGTTTGTTGTTTCTGCTGTTGCCGTTTTCTCTGCTCAAAGTATTGCTTCTGCCTTCAGAATTAAAGCAATACAGATATGTCAACATAACACTTAGGTCAGATCTTCAAGTTCCATCATTCAAAATACTCCTGCAGGTGATCCTTAACCTCGTCTATAAACTAAGCTATTAAACAATTTTTCCGTACCTCTTGTGTGTCGACTGTCTTGACTAAAATTTCCGCCACCCAGCACACATTTGGAAATACCATGTAAAAGGTAAAACAATGAGGCGGTTAATGTCATACATCAAAAAGTGATGTTCAACATCATAAAACAACAAGCAATGTTTTACCTTCTGACGTAACATATTACATGAAAATGCCACTCAAGTTACCAAGAAAAAGCAAAAACAAGAAGCCTGAATTGTTTTATATAAAGATAGACTATGGAAGCCATATCTCTCAGCAACAAATGAATGACAGAAGAAATCAAGGTAACACCAAATCATTCCATCAATGTGCTGGTCAACTCAACCCATTTATGTCATAGACTTCCGTTTAAATTGATTATGACAATGATGACAAGAACAGTAACCAATATTTCTTTACTAACACTAATAAGAGACAATGCTAATGAAAGCTTATAAAGGCCGAATTGAGTAAAAATCACATCTACCATCATCAAATTTCTATGGGGACACTCCACTATAAATAGCTTTAATGCAAAACATAGAGCTCTGATACGTTTTACTAAAAGGGGGCTATGGACTACACAAACCAAATTCTTTTAAAAGCATAAAGATTCTTCCCTCATACTATGGGTTTGTTTGTGTACAACTTTTAAGCAAATAAGTTGGCTTATTTTTTACCAAGGCAAAAGCCTGATGCATCTAACTTAGGACTTATAGCTTTTTTTAGGCCAAAACAACAAATAAACTCAACTTAAAAGCTATGAGCATCCAAACACAGTTCAACTTTTTTAAAAAAAAAAAAAGTAAAGTTTGAGCTTAAAACTTGCAATCAAACAAGCCTCTTTAAAAAAAAAAAAGAAAAAGTTTGAGCTTAAAAATTGCAACCAAACAAGCACAATTATCATGATTGCAAAAGAAAGCATGCTAATCCCTGTATTGAAAAGAAAAAAAAAACAGCACATAGGGGGCACAAAAATGAAAACTACATTCAACTTTTTAAAAAACACAAAATAAATGAAACTTAATCTTTTCCTCTTGCAATTCAATCTCGAGTCATAATTACCAAGTGGGGGAACCAAGGAACCTTAAACATTCAAACTCAAATATGCATACAGAACATGTTGAAGAACGAGAATCAAAGCTCAGTCCCGATAGCTCTCCCTCTTTAAAACATCAACTAGAAGGATCAAAGTGTCTCAAACACCAAAATCAAAACTAAAAAGTCTGCTGAGAAAGCAAAATGCAAGGGCGAATCAGACTTACTGTTGTCACTTTACGCCTCGATCCCCCCATCCATTGCAACATTGTGACCGTTAAAATCTTACACCCCTTCCTAATAACAAAAAACACTTAAGTTACTTAGTCATCGATCAACCTAACATAAGAGAGCTCAAACATGTAAGCACTTTTACAGCTAAAAGCACACAAGCAGCACCACAAAATAGCAAAAATCGCCTGTATCATCAGTTTTTATGTGGCCTCAGTTAATTACAATAGATAAAAAGAATTGAAAACAGATAAGAGCTAAAACAAACTATCAATTTGATAGTGTTCGACAAGAGAAAAAGTAAAACAAAAACAAAAGGAAATGGTGATTAGAATCTTACCGTAAATAAATCACTAAGTTGTGCAATTTCGAGTAGGTTGTAATGGAAGAAATGAAATATTTGCAGGTGATTTTATAACCGGAGCAGAGAGAGAGAGAGAGAGAGAGAGAGCAAGCAGAAATGACGAGGGAGATTCATTTTTGAAAATGGGGAAAAGAAAATGCAATCAGGTGAGTGCATTGTTCCCTCCAAGAGCATTTTCCAGCATTATTTTTCCCCCTTTAATTTCTCAAATAAAAAATATTATATTAAAAATGGGCTTTTTAATTTTTTTGCATTTCTAAAATACTTTCTAGAAATATTACAGTAATTTTTTATTTAAAATATTTATTATTCACAATTTTTTCTATTTAAAAAATAAATTTTTTCCAACAAAAATATGTAACCTTCGTTAAAATTCAAAAAGATGTTTTTTATATTTAATATAATATATTTTTCTTATAATTTTTAACAAATTTTATAGAAAGATTAATATGGATAATTTTTAAAATATGCATTTTTAATAGGAGAAATGAATTTTTAAAAAGTCTTATTTAGAAATTAAATGAGAAAGACTAATGTGAATGGTCTCATGGTTTTTTCTTTTGTTTTTTGTTTTTCTATCAAAATAATTTGTTTTGTCATTGTTTATTTACAGAGATGGGGTTGACATTTGCGTACTTATATCTAGTTTTTCTGGCCACGGAGCAAAAGTGGAAACATGATAGTGTTAGTCTCATAGACTAAAAATCTGTAAGAGCGGAAACCAAAGCGGAAGCGGGATCAAAAACTTGGAACGAGAATTGAGAGCAAAAATGTCCCGTCTATCACGCCCTGTAATCAATGACGACATGAGGGAAAAAAAATAAAAAGAATAAAATAAAGAAACAAATTACAACATAACTACCCATAACTAGTCGTATCTATCAAGAAACTATCTAGATATATTACATAATAACCATTTACAAATATGTGGTAATTCTTGAACTGAAAGAAAAAAAAAAAAAGAAAAGAAAAATAGAAAAGTAACCAAATACCATACTGACATCCTGCTATAATACATATTAAGTATCTAATACAATAGCATCTTCATAGTAATAGATACGTAATGCATGATGGAGGTAGCAATACCCTGCTGCACTATATAATGTCATCGAGCTACATGCTCATACAAAACTAAAAACAAAAGTCTGTACATAACCTCAGAACATCACTTCTTAAATCCAGCTCGCCTCTAGCACTGAAACTCCTCTAGAAAGTATGTTTGCCCCTCTAGCAAGCCAATCCCATGCTATGACCCTACATTACTACGTGAGTACATATACAAATAAAAAATGTATTGGTCGGATTCTAAACCAAATGATAAAGAGGAATCTATAAAGTGTAAACTACATATATACACATGCAATGCATTGAAACCCCCATGCTCCCATCTTCAACATATGCTCATAAATTTTTAGTGATACTAAGACATGCTCACAACATGCGATAAAACTTAGAAGTTCTCTTGAAACATACCCCTACTATGATATCATATATCAATGCTATAAGTAATGCAATATCTAAATGCAATAAATACTAAAGTACATCGAGTACTAAAGTATACCTACTACTACCAAATCCCAAAATACGTCCTCGTGCTACGCCATCATTATCTCTGTCGCTTTGTGTTGTCAGTCTGAACCATTGTTATTGCCAATGCACATCTCCATCTCCAATGCCAATGTCAACACCTACACATGCGCCATCGCCAATCCCATTGAATGTCCAAATTGGAATTACGAAGATACCTTATACTTCCGATTATGAATACATCATATCATATACCTCTCCTATGGTCCGTCACATGCTGTGATGCAACCAAACCTTCAGTAATCTTCTACCCATGGTGTCATGACTACTGGTAAATAAGTAGGCATATCGAGAGTTTATATGAATAGGCACATCATGCCTCTTATATACTTCATACTATATAGGTACATCAGGCCTCTGCGATACTTCATACTATTTAGGCACATCAGGCCTTTGCGATACTGCATACTACATAGGCACGTCAAGCCTCTGCAATATTACATACTACATAGGCATATTAGGTCTTTATGATACTTCATTATACATCTTTCGCCCATAAAAACTCATGCCTATGGGTTTATCAAGGACGTTGAAAGGGTTTATTAGGTCAAGTACTTCTCCTTGTGGTGCTCCAGTGTTGTTCATTCCGAAGAAGGATAGATCAATGAGTATGTGCATTGATTATCGCAAATTTAATCATGTGACGGTGAAGAATAAGTACCCTTTACCGCATATTAATGATCTCTTTGATCAACTACTGGGTTTTCATCTCTTGTACAAGATTGATCTTCGATCGGGTTATCACCCATTGCAGGTGCGGAAGAAGGATATCGAGAAAACTGCATTCTGAACTCAATATGGATATTTTTAATTTCTCATAATACCTTTTGGTTTGACGAATGCTCCTACGACTTTCATGGATTTAATGAACCATATTTTTCAGCCTTATTTGGATCGTTTCTTCATTGTATTCATTGATGATGTTCTCATATATTCGCCTACGGAAGAGGCGCACCGAGAACATCTTCATGTTGTACTTTCTACTCTTAGGGAGCATAGACTTTTTGCGAAGTTCTTGAAATGCAAATTTTGGTTGCAGGAGGTATGTTTTCTTGGTCATGTTGTTTTGGAGAGTGGAGTTGCCATTAATCAGTCGAAAATCGAGGTCATTGCCGATTGGGAACAATCTAAGTCTATGTTCGAAATCCATAACTTCTTGGGGTTAGCCAAGTATTATCGTCATTTTGTAAAGGACGTTTCTCCCTTGGCAGCCCCAATGACTAGACTTACTCGCAAGGGCATGAAGTTCGAGTGGAGTGCAAAGTGCGAGGAGGCTTTTCTCATTTTGAAAGAGTTGTTGACCTCAGCTTTGCATGTTCATGCAACTTGGGAAGGTCGTGGCATATAAGTTAAGACAAGTCAAGGTTCATGAGAAGAATTATCATATTCATGATCTTGAACTTGGTGCAGTGGTATTTGCATTAAAGGTTTGGCATAATTACCTATACGGGGAGAAGTTTAAGGTATTTTCTGATCATAAATTGCTCAAGTACATATTTACTCAATGTGACTTGAATATGTATCAACGAAGGTGGCTGGAATACTTAGATCAGTACAACTTTGATTTAGAGTATCATCATAAAAAGGCAAATATGGTAACAGATGCATTGAGTCGCAAGACTCGGTGTATTCTTGCATTTCTGGAGGTGGACAAATGGGAGATGTTATGGGTATTGAATGAATTGAAATTGGACTATGTGGAAAAAGTGGGGATTGGAGCCACATTATATATGATCAAAGTTCAACCAACTTGGATTACTCGTGTAGTTGAAACTCAGCGTATGGATAATGAATCTGATGCGTATTGTGTTCGCATTCTTAGCGAGCATAGATTTGATGGATGGATGTTGGTGGAGGATGGTGGAGTTCGATTCTAGGGTTGTTTATTCGTCCCTATTTCTATTCAAGATGACGTTTTACATGAATCCCATCACTCGCTTTTGACGGTACATCCCGGGATACCAAAATATTGCGTGTCAGTTTTGGTAGACCAGAATGAAGAAAGATATTGCGGAGTATGTATTGCATTATTTAACATATCAACAAGTGAAAGTTGAACACAAGCATCCAGGTGGGTTACTTAGGCCATTGCCAGTTGCCAAGTGGAAGTGGGAATGGATTAATATGGATTTTGTGGTGGGTTTGTGTAAGGTCCCGTAAAGTCCGTAAAAATTATAGAAGTGTGATAAGGGTGGTTGAAGTACAAAAACATAGCCTTTTTATTTCTTATAAGCTTTAAAGGGATGGTATA
>MKEJ01088079.1:0-11597 GCA_001753735.1 Embelia ribes
ATGTATAAAAATAATTTTTTAAAAAGTTTAGTATGACATTTTTATTTATATGAAAAATGAATTTATAAAGTGAGAAATTATGGTGTGAATGCCTATTTAAAGGCTCAAAATAATAAAGGTCCAAAAATTAAAATAATATGGAGATGCGGGGGATCGAACCCCGTGCCTCTCGCATGCGAAGCGAGCGCTCTACCATATGAGCTACACCCCCATTTGTTGATATGAGTATCAAATTTAATTAATATATCAAGTTATTTAGACTTTTTTTTTTTTTTATTTCTTTTGCATTCCCTAAAATGTGTCATCAAGCAAATTTACATATGGGATTGCAATCAAAAGCAAAGAGCATGATGCCACATTATTGTTCGTAACAACACGCTCCGTTGCTCAAACAATAAAGAATTTGGTAGGGTCAGGTTTTCGCAACAACCGCCATGCTACTGGCATAAATGCTTTTTACCTTCGCATTTTTTCCCCCTCCCTCATCCGTTTACCTTCCTTTGAAACATCAACATTTCTATCGAACTACTTTGTGCAATAAGTAAATCGACGCGATCTTTGCATTCACAACCATAATGTCCTTGTAACAATGTCCATAGCTACATTATAAGCTTCTAGGACCAAAATAAATTCAAAACTATCAACGTAAGATTGATATACCATCAATAATATGCCAACTTTTCGTTCCAGTTTGGTTCACACCTTTGTATTATGACAAGTAACCGATCAAGCAAACCATCAAATACTATATACAAACCAGTCGTTTCAAGTAAATTATCTAGTCGTTATTCTTGCATTCACGCATTTAATTTCACACCTATAGCCCTTTAATTTCACACCTATATCATGGTTTCACGTGGAAAAGAGTGGCATGAATCATGTGTATTTACAAGTATAAATATGGAGCTTAGATAGCCACAAAAGATACACAAAAAAAGCAAGAAAAAGAAAAAAAAAAAAAAAGGGAAGAACAAAAACTCAGAAAGTCAAATATTATCGCGCCAGGTAGGGATCGAACCTACGACTTTCTGCTTAGGAAACAGACGCTCTATCCACTGAGCTACAGGCGCTTTTGTTTCAAGTCGAAAATTTTAAACTATTTTATATGTAAATAAATGAATATATGCTTATTTTTCACTCATTCATATACCTTGGTACATAATGCTAGACATTCTAATCTGTTGCATAAAAAATAAAAAAACTCTACTAGCGTTTGCAGTTTAACTATAAGCATGTATTTATAGATATTGATTCAATTACTCTTATAAAAAATTTCTATACGAACTCAACATTATCGCTACTGTATGTGGTACTTAGCTATATCAAGGACCTTCAACAAGTTTTCGATTTTGTGGTCCTCAATCATGTATATTGAGAAATAAATATATCGGATGATATTTTGTCTAAAGATACAATTTTTACTAATTGTCATATTGTATATGCGAGAGTGTCTTTATTTTAAAAAAAATATAATATGCAATGATAAAGCGAGTCTAGAACTATTAGCAGAGCCCCGAGTATTTCGTACTTTGCCCTTGTATCCTTGAAATAGTAATATGAAGGCTTATTATTCTAATTTTAAAAAAAAAGAGTTGTGGCTCAGTGTTTTTGAGGTGTCTTTTTGCATTCAAAGTACTGATATGGTAGTTTCCAACTTATAAATTCCATTTTTTTATTTTGTTATTTAAAAGAAGAACAATATTTAATTAATTAATTTTTAAATTGTGTTTACTTGTTATTTTGTTATAAATAAATTGAAAGCATCCAATTTTTTTCTAATGAAAAATAGAAAACCTTATTTGATTAAAAAACATGAGGAAAGTAGCCACATTGGAACTTGTATTTAAAATGTAATTATATTTGGTGTTATTACTAAAGTAAAAATTATTTAAAAATTACTATTTACGTACTCCTAAAATGAAAAAATCACTTCAATAGCAGTAGTATCTTATTCTAGAAGCCAATCAAAATGTTTATTCACCGCCAAAAACTAGCTTCAAACACAGTCGCAGGGCTTTTTTTTAGAGAGAGAAACACTCATCCATGGAGAACGACGACGGCGAAGCCCCCTCGCCACCGTCCGATTTCGATCCCACCGACTCATCCGACGGCAACGAAGACGAGTCCCTATCTGAATCTGACCTTGACGATGATGACTGTACCGGCAATGACGAAGACGATGACGTGGCGTATCCTTCGAATCGACCTCAGACGAACGACGATCGGAAATCTCAAAACGTCGACGCTCTCGTGAGGTGAATTATGATTTATGTTGTGTGATTTTTGGATTTAGGGTTTCGTATTTGTACGTTAGGATTTGTGGTGAATTATGGATTGGGGTTTTAGTATGCTCAGTTACTTTGAAATATATTATTGTTTATATTACATCTATTAATTTAATGTCCTAAGTAATATTAACAAGCAATTTGAACTCTATAAATTTACTATCAAGTATAACTGTAAAGCACAATCAGTACAAACAAATGAATTGAAAAAGAAAAATAGAAATCTTACTTGTCCTCTAGATATATGCAAGTTATCTGAATTTCTGAAAAAAATTGAATGCTGATAAACAACAATATCTCATTGAAACTAGATTTGTTCCTATACGCTCTGAAACAATGGATGATAGTTTTCCAGGATACAATTACTTCTCCATTATTGGGAGGATACAATACTCCAATAACCTGGTCAGATTTTTTTTTATGCAACACTCTATTTTAATGCAGAATATAAAGAATATTTTTTGTGTGTAAGTAGTTCTCAAATCGATTGCCTTTTTTGTTGAAAACGAGCACTTACTTATAGCGTAGAAGTGCCTTTTTGTTTATTAAAAGTTACAGTCATTCATGTGCAGAAGGGTGCGAATTGCACTATTTCGGAGTCTGGGGGCTTTTTTGAAAGGTTGGCGAATTTTTGGGTTTTTGTGGGAACAAATAGTTGATCATTCGACCAAACCGTTGTACCGGTTCTAACGGTTGAACCGTTTCAGAAATGGTTGCACCGGTTCATTTAAATAAATTTATTTAAAAATAAAAGTGTAATTATTATTTTTAATTAAATAATATTAATCCAATTGAGTCTGAAAAAGTTACCGTTAGGTCAGGACCAACCCGAACCTCACCGCGCCGAGTCGGACGGGCGGGCCAGCCATAATAGTCCATGTGCTCCCTTTTCATTGTCGCCAAACATCCACCGAAATGGGTGTGTATATCTTGATGATATGATTACTTAAAATTTGATTCTCATAAGTTTTTCCGAAACTCTAAAAAAAACCTTCTTCTAATCTCCAACTTTGAACCCTATTTTAATTAACTCTATCTATGAGTTTTACCAAGTGACTAATTGGTATTTATGTCTATTTGGAACTCTTCGGGTTCGACCCGAGAATACCCAAAATATTCAAGTGGACCCTAGTTGAAATTAGCTTAAAGTTCCTTGATTGAAAGTTTTAAAACTCATCAAAATCCAATATATATTATGGCAAATTAATTCTTGTATTAAAGTAAGGTTTTAGGAGGTGTTTGTTGCTAAACTAAATTTTATAATGGAAATGATTCATGTAATGAAATATACAAAAACACGTACGTGGTTAGATTATATGCATTGATGCTAAAGATCAACGCACATTATTACTTATTATGTAGCCATGTTTGTACAATATGTATACATGATTATGTACGTGTAACGTTTCTCTTTGTAATGTAAAATGGTTATTAAGATATACTTTTTTGTTAAACGGTGGTTGGAGTCTTAAGTAGCGAGTCCCTCATTTGGAGTTGGATTATATATTTTATCATGCGCACCAATACATAATTATGAGCAGAATTTCATTAGCAAGGACAATTTCCATAAGAGTAATGATATGCTTACAAACTTAACAAAATCTTGTACAAATTAGCTTTGTGTGGTTTACAATTAGCCTCCTCACTGTACCCTCTCTCTTCCTATGAAATGGGGTGGCATGGCTAATTGTGATCTACACATAGCTAGTTTTTACAAGTTTTTGGTACAATTAATTTATATATATATTATTACTCGGTTCATAATTGATACTTACATGGCACTTGTATTATTGTTAGTTGTACTCACAGTCATTTGCCAATATGCATTTCTCTCGTGATGTGTAGATACAAATAAGATTAATATGCTGCTATTGTTATATCAGAGGCAACCTCGTATTGAAGAGACAATCACTGCTTCCGAGAGTGCTGTCTGTGACAGAGAGAGCAGCTGTGGTTAGAAAGCCCTTTAAGCCCCCATGTCTTAATGGGTACAGTGAGCGGAAGGAGCTGCTTGCTCGCCGTCTCTGGGCTCGAAAGAGGTTCGTCCCTTGGGGTTCTACAAGGCCTGCGTTGGTCGAAATCACCAATATTTCAAATACTCTTTTCGTCTCTGAAAAAGAAGGGGAGGAACTAGTTAGCCTTCCACCGGGCATTGAACCTCTAGTCCTGTGGCAACAAGAAGAGGAGCTTGATGGAGCTGATAATTTGGTAGCCATTGTAGTGGATCCTTTGCTTGTTCGTTTTCTCAGGCCCCACCAGAGGTAAAATTAGTATTTTTATTATTTTTCGGTTTCTTTACACTGGTCTTTCAACTTAGGAAAATATGCTTATAAATTTATTATTAGTTGGAAGGTTGCTCCATTTGTTCCACAGGATATGCTTCCTTTAGTTGGACATGATACTTTGGTATCTAGTATTTCTGAAATCGGTTTCACGACCTTGATTGAAATTTACCATGTTGGTGCTAGCAGACATGTGCTTGCTCATGTTTATTCCTTTTTAGAGTATTGACTATTGAACCCATAGGGCTAAATGCCCTTTCACATTAGGTCATGTTTTTTATTCTCACTCCCATAATGTTAAGACTTCATAGAGATATAGAGAGTAAAAAGCATGTAATATGAACCATTTACCTATGTATTTACATAGGGATAATTCCTATCTTGCTCCACATTTTCCACCAAACAAGCTTCCATCCCATTCCTCGCAATATATTGTTTTATGTTTTTTAATGCCCTTGTTCATTTTCTCGGGATTACTGAAGTGCTATTTGGTAACTTTTCTTATGCAGAGAAGGGGTTCAATTCATGTTTGAATGTGTTTCAGGATTAAACAGTGCTGCCAATATTAATGGTTGCATTTTGGCCGATGATATGGGGTAAAATTTCCATCCTGGCAGCTTGGCTGTTTGCTTGATTGTTTAGTGCATTCCGTGTGATATTTTCTGGGGTGCTGTTTAAGGTTGTTACTTTTTTGCAGTCTAGGAAAGACTTTGCAGTCAATCACGTTATTATATACACTTATTCATCAGGGTTTTGATGGGGAACCCATGGTTAAGAAGGCATTAATTGTCACCCCTACCAGCCTTGTAAGTAATTGGGAAGCAGAAATAAAGAAGTGGGTTGGAGGTAGAGTTCAGCTTATTGCTCTGTGTGAAAGTACTCGAGATGATGTTGTCTCCGGGATTGACAGTTTCACCCAACCTCGCAGCCTTTTACAGGTACTTTATCATGCCTTTTTGTCTTTTCTATATGTCTATGATGAGTGACGTTATGAAGTAATTTGTTTGATATTCTTTCAGGTTTTGATTGTTTCCTATGAAACATTTCGAATGCATTCGTCTAAATTCAGCCATGATGGATCATGTGATCTTCTCATATGCGATGAAGCTCACCGACTGAAAAATGATCAGACATTGACAAATAAAGTATGATGCAGATTTATGTCTTATTTCTGACCTATATGTTTTTGATGAGTTCTGTTTTCTTTGATGATGAGAATCTTAGATTTTTGCCTCAGGCATTGGCTTCTCTCTCATGCAAGCGTCGTGTCCTTCTGTCAGGTACTCCAATGCAGGTGAGAGCTACTCTTTCATTGTTCTGGAATTCTATATTCTTAATAGTTTCATTTGCTCAAGATCTAAATTTTTTCTGCTACTCACTCTCTCCACCGTATGATAATATTCAGAATGACCTAGAAGAGTTCTATGCAATGGTTAACTTTACTAATCCAGGAATATTGGGAGATGCATCATACTTTCGACGGTACTATGAGGTGAATTAACGTCCACAGTTTTTGAGAAATATTTGTTATGTCCTAAATGATCATAGTAGCATCGATATACTTTTTGTGTAGCATGTACAAAAATGTTGGCGAAGTTATAATTACTGAAGTAACTGAGATAAGTGGGGCTTTTGTTTTATTGGCTTGAATTATACTTTATTGTCTTGACTTGAAGTATATTTTATTGTTTTACAAAATAACAGCCCAGTATAGCGGTACTGGAATTACTTTTACTCTAAATTTTGTTTATTTCTTTGAATTGATTTGTGTAACTTAAAATAGAATTTCTTCGAAGCCTTACCATCGGTTTGACATGTTTATTCTAATCTGGACTTTAATAATGTGTATGAAGACTCCTATCATCAGTGGTAGAGAACCGATGGCTAGTGAAAGTGAGAAGAAATTAGGTGATGAGCGTTCTGCAGAACTAAGTGCAAAAGTCAATCAGGTTTTTTTTTCTTGAAATATATTGTGTCCGCAAGTTGGATTATTTTTCTCCCCCTAACCAATTCAATTGTTTGTAAGAATCAACATAAATGCTTTTTTTGCAGTTTATTCTAAGAAGAACAAATGCACTTTTATCTAATCACTTGCCACCAAAGGTATGCCTTCTTCACATACCAAGTGAATTTCTTAGAGACTGCTCAATGTGTTGAAATGTGTCTTTGAACTTTTACAAGTTCCACCTGTTACTTTGTTGTTGAATGCCAAATTCATCGTATTCGTTTCCTTTTGTGGGGGATGGTAGCCTGGCTTGCTCATCTTGTTGATAGGGTATCACCGAAAACTCTATACTTTGAACAGAAAATTACATCTACTTTCTGGACTCACTTCAGAATAGCTTAGCAGTAGCAGTAACATTCGTATATATCAGAATCATATTTGATAATCAAATTTAATACCCTCTAATTGTATATGTGCTTGCAGATAGTTGAAGTTGTTTGCTGTAAG
Source organism: Embelia ribes (assembly GCA_001753735.1). NCBI lineage: Eukaryota > Viridiplantae > Streptophyta > Magnoliopsida > Ericales > Primulaceae > Embelia > Embelia ribes. The sequence goes on from MKEJ01088079.1 coordinate 7,020, forward strand.
CTGAGTCCTCTTCAATTACAATTGTACAACCACTTCATACGTTCAAAAAATGTACATTCTCCCTTTGTTTATGTTAATTATGCTTTTTTCTTTCACGATGAGCAGTTGTGTCAAGTATAAAAGCTTAATTACATGAATTGTCAAGACTTATCTCAATTTTGTTCTTGTCTTCTTTACAGATCAAACGAGCAATTACTGAAGAAATTAAGCAATCAAAAATCCTGGCATATATTACAGCACTTAAGAAGCTCTGCAACCACCCCAAGGTACAACAGTATTGGTGGATAGTTTCTTCACCTATGTTAATTTTCCTTTTCAGTTTTCTTCTTGGTTACAGTGTTGACGCTGAACTTCTGAAACTGGCGATTGGTTTTCTGTACATTACAGCAAAGCCATCTTATCATTAAACATTATAAAACAATCTAGCCTGATGGGGTTGTGTTTAATCTTGGAGAGCTCTGCTCTCGAAATTACTCTTTTCAATGTCCTTCCCTATCTTTTTGCCCCTGATGTTTAGATCTTACTAGTGTTCTCATGGAAGTCAATTTTGGTTGAAGCTTATATATGATACCATAAAAAGTGGAAGCCAGGGAACCTCAGGATTTGAGGACTGCTTGCGCTTTTTCCCTCCTGAATTGTTTTCTGGAAGGTTAGCCATAACTCACTTTCCTATAACATTTTTTCCTCTTGTCTACGTTTTGAGTAATATTTTGGAGTCCTATTTTTGTTCTGTCAGATCCGGCTTTTGGACCGGAGGTGATGGGGCATGGGTTGAACTGTCTGGAAAAATGCATGTCTTAGCCCGGTTGCTTTATCAATTGCGTCAGAACACAGATGACCGGATTGTCCTGGTCTCAAACTACACCCAGGTACAGTTAAGTGAAATACGTATTGAATCTATTACCTGGGCTCTTTTTTACTCGTTATGTGTTGAATATACAATTTCTGATTCTTCAGACACTTGACCTGTTCTCTCAACTGTGTCGAGAGAGAAGATATCCATTTCTAAGACTTGATGGAACTACGTCAATTAGTAAGAGGCAGAAGTTAGTAAACCGTTTCAATGATATGTCGAAGGTACACGATTCGGATTATTTTATTTTTAAGGCATTATAAACGAACTCCGTTTATGAAACAAGCTATACTGATTATTCTGCAGGATGAATTTGCCTTTCTCTTGAGCAGCAAGGCTGGTGGTTGTGGGCTCAATTTGATAGGTGGCAATCGATTAGTCTTGTTTGATCCGGATTGGAATCCTGCTAATGACAAACAAGTAATCACTTACCAAAACAAACATACTCATTTTTTTTTCTAAGGCACGCTGGGCATTTTTTCTGTTTAAAATAAAGGTTTTTTAAATTGATGTGCAGGCAGCTGCCAGAGTCTGGAGGGATGGGCAAAAGAAAAGAGTTTACATCTATAGATTTTTAAGTACTGGAACCATTGAAGAAAAGGTTTTGTAAAAGCAGCAGCATAGCACTGCTATCACAACATTTCCCTCTTTTACGTGTTTAAAGATATTCCGTCTCTCTATTTACATAGAGAAGAAAGGCAACGGCGCTTGTGAACTAATCTGAGGTTCTGCAGGTGTACCAGCGCCAGATGTCAAAAGAAGGGCTTCAAAAAGTTATCCAGCAGGAGCAAACTGATGGAACCAAGTCACAGGTACCCATGCTGACAGTCTGTCCCCTTGTTCCCCGAAAAGCATTCCAAATTCCAATGTCTAAACACCAGTATATTATCAACAGGGGAACTTGCTCTCAACAGAAGATCTGCGGGATCTTTTCACATTTCACGAGAATGCCAAGTAAACATCTCTGCTTATCAGTTTTTTCTGTAATTTTATAAATGCATAATTATCTGCATCCATTGGATAGCACTCTAAAATGAGTGGATGAAGAAAACAATACGCCGCCTAACGATACTTTCACTATGAGCAAATGATCATTTCAGTTTTGAGCTTTCACCTTTTTATCTGAATTGTTTTCTGTCAATTATTGTCAGGTCCGAGATTCATGAAAAGATGAGTTGCATCCGGTGTCAAAACAACGAAACAGTGCTAGATGATATGCCTGGTAAAGGAGAAGCGGAAGAAGGTGCCAGATCAGCAGATGAACGGTGTCATTCAGATCCAGAAGATATAGGAGGTTTTGCTGGCATTTCTGGATGCTTGCATAAGTTAAGGAGCTCAGAGAAACAGGTTTCCTTAGCTTACTTTGTCAATTTGGTTCTAAGCTTATATGTTGAATTACCTTTTCTCATTGGGCATGCCCTTTTTCTTTTTCTTTTATTTTTTGCCAGGTAGGAACTCCTTTGGAAGAGGATTTGGGTAGCTGGGGACATCATTTTTCGGCAGCTTCAGTTCCCGATACCATGTTTCAAGCTTCAGCTGGAGAGGAGGTATTAATACCATACAGTGACTATATAAAAATTCATTACACACTATTTTACATAGGTCTCATATTTTCTCATGTTTTGCAGGTGACATTTGTTTTCACAAACCAAATAGACGGGAAGCTCGTGCCTGTTGAATCTGTGCAAACCCCCAAGACACAAAAACTCGAGGGAAGTAAAAATGAGTACAGTTCAAAGGAGAACACTAGACAAAGGTCCACATTTCAATCCCCACAGCAGTCACTACAATCGCCACCGAATGCTAGTTCTGCTCAAAGCAAGCTTCTAAAGCCTTTGCAAAGGGCAAACTTTAAATCTGTTACAAGTTCTTCAAAATGCGCACTACAGGAGACCTTAAAGCGAAAACCTTCTCTTGGATTTCAATTACCCCAAAAGAGATTGTCGCCCAAACCTATAGACGATGATGATTTTGCTTAATGTTTTGGAGAGCTAAGATGTCAATTATTTTTCTCTTTTTACCTACAGTTTCTTTGATTCAAGAGAAAATGATCCAGGACCCAGTTGGATTGTAATCTTCGGGTTCTGCATTTCCATTAAATCTCAGTGAATTTGTGTATAAGTTGAGGAACTTTGAATGTTTGTTGTAACTAAATCTAACGGGGCCGAAGGGAAGCCCGAGTTGTTTCAATTATTACAATTTGTTTCATAACTAAGAAACTGTTTGTATATGTACAAATTGAGAAGAAATCGATCAACAGATATACAGTGAAAGGAAATAGGGCTGCACAAAAAAACAGAGAAAGGAAAATAGATCCAGAACCGGTCACGTGCTTGACAAAAAAAATTCAAAAAATTCAATTCGGATTAGCATGCGCTTGATCTGGTATTGATTTGTTAGTAACTATAATTTTCAAGCTAAGTTTCGGATTGGTAGAATGTAATCCGGAATCGGACATATCCGAATATAGGTTTGCACCAGTCCAACCCGGATATAGGCTTGAACCGGTTTGATTTAGATATAGGTTTGGATCGGGACCAATTTAAAATAATTTATTTTATTAATTATTTTATATATATTATAGATGCATATTTATGTAAATAATACTTCATCCGTCTAACTTATATTATTCAAAACGAGGAATTTAAATTTTTATAACAATCATAAGTTCAACTACTTTAAATCATTAATTACTTTTGTATTTACCCTTACCATATTTAATGGATGGCATGAGATTTGGAGATATTAAGTACTATAAACCTAATTAAATGAGGCAATTTAAAAAATTTACAAAATTTAGAAAGTAGATAATTTTTAAACGTCCCAAAATAATAAGAGGGACTAAATAAGTTGAATGGAGGGAGTATACAAAATATAATCAATATACTAATCATGGTTAGAACATTTGTTTTCAAAAAATAAAAAAAAAAACTATTAAGTTAAGTTGTTTTGTACAAAATCCTACAAAGATACATAATGAGAAATTATAAGGATTTTTGTTTAAAGAAAAATACTATTGTGATGCTCGTTTTAGAAAAAAAAAAAAGGTACTAGTAGAATACTTATTTTGTAACAAGTTCTATTACAATGTTTCATTATTTTGGTTAGGTTGCTTTATAACTATATAGTTTTCTATAAAATTTGTTTCTAATTAATACCTATTGATATAATGGTTATCTATAAAGTTTGTATATAATTAATATATACGGACATAATGGTTATATTTTTTAAAATTTTGAAAGTTGGTTAGATCCGTTCAGAACAAAATCTCGGAATATACTCATTGAATAAAAAATCGAACCGAATCTGATTTGAACCGTAGAGGACTGAACCAAATTTTAGCAAGCTGGTCCTGGTCATGAAAAGTAAGAACCATTTCAAAATGGAATAGTTCTAGATCAAGTGTGGAACCGATTCGATCATAACCGAACAGTGTACACTCCTGATTACCTCACAACAACGAAGGAAACTACTTTTCCCCCCTCCCCTAACAAGCCCCCGTCCCGGACCCATCACCTTCTTCCCTCCCAAATTACAAATTTACCCCAATTTTCTTCAATTAATTCCTATTTTTTTATTTAATTAATTTATTATATTTTTCTTATTCAATAAATTTGATTAATTAATTATTTTTTAATATCTTTTTTTTCTATTTTATTTATTTAATATTCTTTAAATCCTTTTTATCTTTTATTTATTTAATATCATTTTGAAAAATGTGTTTG
>MKEJ01088083.1:0-10421 GCA_001753735.1 Embelia ribes
ACCCAAGAATACCCAAAAAATTCAAGTGGACCCCACTTAAAATTAGCTCTAAAGTTTCTTGGTTAAGAGATGTAAAAATTCATGAAAAATCCAACAAGAATAATGCAGATTAAAAATTAATGAGTTGGTATGTGTGTCTTACATAACCAAGAGGTTAGGGGTTCAAACCACAAATAAGGCTGCTAGTGTTTTTTTATTTCCTATTTGGTTGTTAAAATATTGTGGGTTGGACTTGTTCTAAAAAATAAATGAGCTACTTTGTGAAGAGACTTACAATAAAAATGATATTACTTTTAATACTGCGGGCTGAGCTTGTTTCCAATCTAAATAAGTCATAAAGAAATGAGCCAATAATTTAATTTTTTTTTATTTAATTTATAGATTTTTGGAAATAATATATTTGTAATTATTTTCCATAACTAATTATTTTTATAAAGAAATTCAATAAAAAATCCTATATTTTTAATTTCAAAACAAAGAAATAAAAATAGGCATTAGTTCTTTTTTATTTTTATTATTTGTTAAATTATGATAAAATTATCACAACCTATAACAATAAATGTGAGCGAAATTTCTAGCTCCATCCCATAGCAGTAAGCCAAGTCCATAATGATCCTATTAGGGTTTCATATGTCATGTACAAGGGATCACCATACTTTGTATTTTTCTATAGTTGAATTTATGAAGAATTATTCTATAGTTGAATTTATGAAGAATTAATTAAAAAGAATATAGGATCTTTTTTAATTTGGGTGTTGGATCCCAAATCCCTTTAGTTCAATTTTGTCAAAACATGTTACTTTATTTATATTGAACTAAAAACGATCAATCTATTATCCGGTATTATTTTGTTTCAACTGTTCATGTTGTTGCACCATTATGGGTAAGAATCGATGAAATGAAAAAAGGAGAATATTTGCTGTTACATCTCGCATTTTCAAAGTGGAAAATGATATTCCTACCGTAATGATGCGGTAGCTATAAAAGTAGAGAGGCCTCCATCCGTCCACACTTCCCTTTACCAAAAAAAGATACGGCCATACAAATTTTGCAATAAAATCCTGTACAAGACGTGTTTCAGTTTATATGGAAAAAAAACCATACTACAGAGTCTAACACTAGCACCCAAAATACAGAATAACATAACAATTTGGAATGATTATACACACTTCCATGAAAACGTTTTGAAACAAAAAGCAATACCGATCATTTCAATGCATATATTTAAAAGCTATAATCATGTCTTCATGAGTACCATTTTGGCTATCAAATCATTACTACTCAGCTTTCTACAACTCATACGACAAGTTCACAGGTAACTATTATATAGCATTCTAGTCTTAACAATGTAGTGCAAGAGTAAGAGAAAGAATAGCAACTTCTGAATACAAGGTGAATAATCACAGCTGCAGCTGTTACCTAATCTACAGTCGACATTCACAAACAAAGTTCCCAACATTATTCTTATCCGACCATCGATTCTCTTCAACGTGATATATTCCAGTAAAGATGAAGTCAACCGAGCATACCCTCCTTGACACACTTTCCTAAAGCCCGTTTCAACTGAAGCATCTTCTCCCTCCCCATCTGCAATGAACAAAAAAATAATACGATCCCATGCGCATCAATGTAAACAAACTAACAGTAGTCCACAATTTTATGGTGTTTAGAAGAGAAAGGATGTTTAATTCCTAAGTTTGCTTTTTGAGACACAATGATTTGAATTGAATTATGTAGGTGCATAGTCAGCTTGTTAATAGCCTGCATGTTGGTGCTATAAAAGTTTTGGCATCATATATTTGAATTGACACGTAAACCTCACTATAGCAAATATAAATCATTCCATTAATTTATTGGATCGTAAGAACACAGACATCTTATGTGCGGAGGATAGCCTTGATAATCTAAAAACATTAAAAGTTGCTGTTAAAATGTATTTGAAGTCAGCCAAACCAACGAAGGAGTTTTCACAGCTTAAGAAGTGTTGGCTGAGAATAAACACTTGCCATCTGAAGTATTCACAGTCAACATTTTTTTTCCTTTCCATGACACAAAACATGCTAAACACACAGCTGGGATTCTGCTAAAAACGTAAGGTTGAATCTTATATCTAATGGTCTTTTCCATTTGACATGCAATTCGACTATATCAGTTCTGGAGAAGGAGAATCACCTTGTGAACAGTAGCAATTTTCATCTCTGCGTCACTAAGTTGGGCCTGAATTGATTCTTCCATTTGTTTGAGAACCTCTTTCTGTGATGCTTCTGGAAGCATAAATAATCATTAGTGAACAAAATTCTGAACTCCCAAAATGTTCTTATGAAAAAACAAAATGCTGATGAAGTAAAATATCAGCTATCGAACATAGAATTTCGGTTTCAAAAACAACAAAAAGTGGCACATAAAAAAATTCAACCACTTCAAGACAGTTCAGAATTTGTACCAATTGGTGGTTAAGTGACCAAGAGATAAGAAAAGTAAGAAACATAGTTAATTTATCATATTCTCAGTTCAATCGACAATATAAAGTCCAAAAACTTCCACATAAGGCCACAATTCTCCTGGGGAGTTTCATATATTCACCTTATAAACTGATTATTTAAGGCACTATTAATTAATGTCTCACATTTGATTAACACATAAGAATACATACATCCTTGATCAATCTAAATTGCATAGAACTAAATTCTTGAGTTGTACCCCTCTAAATGACAGTGGTCATGCGCCTTCACAGCTCTTAAGTAACTGGAATGAAATTGAAATCTATGGCTTATATTTGTAGTTAATAAGATAATACAGGTCATAGAGTCACGATCAAAATAAGGTATTGAAACTAAAAGAGAAAACAAGATGACAGAAGATAGACAGATTCATCAAATAATTATTAGATAGATGAGAAGGTATGAGAACTAACATCACAAGTTGACGATTACTAATTTCTAACCTTGCTGAAACCATGAAGAAGATTATATATAATTTTCAAGGAGCATAAAGATATAGACATACTACGTTTCTCCATGAACAGTTGAAGCTCCTTCTCCTGGCCCTGTAGCCCTTCAACTTTGCTCCTGTGCTCCTGGATATGCTGACTAACATCTGCTTTGAACTTCTGATATATAACTTTCAGTCGCTCTTCTTGTTCTGCATACGAAATTTTGGTTTCAATGCTTAAAAGGTAAAAATGATTACATAAGCACCAATACATTATCTACTCTGACATGAGTAGTTTGAAGAATCTGTAGCTGGTGCAATCGTGCAGAAATTAAGCCAATGGCAAGCATTATATGACAAATTATTGAAAAAGAATAAAAACTTTGCCATATGTATACACAAAAAGTGCACACGGGAATTAAAATTCTAGTTCAGTGTAAAATAACAAACAAGCAGCAATGTGACAGGTACAAAAACAATGACAATGAAGTCCAACCAATACAACAGTCAATTTTGCAACTAAGAGTATTAATATTACTTAATGATGTTTTTGTACAGCATAGATAACATAAACAGAGCACGTTAACTAACTGATGCATAAAGAATTTGATTGCAACCCCAAATACATACAAGGTCAAAGCAACTCGCACAAAAATGCGTGCGACTTTACGAACAATTTAAGGGTTCAAAAAGGGAGTAATTTTGTTGGATGCAACGCAGAATTTGATGAATGGCAATCGGAAATGTTTACAAATATGAAGGCCAATACGTATGCTATGTATGTTTCTGCCAAGAATTAGGGAAAGTTGGGAGGGTTTGCAGGAGATGTACTCTATGGAGAAACGTGTTATGAGTTATGATCGTAAGCGGAAAAATATCCACATCTAGGAAATATGATAAATCAAACACAGCAAATGTGAAAGATTCCTCGCATTGGCCGTTACCTTCAATTTCAGCCTCTAAATGTTTTCTTTTTGATTTGCTAAGACTTGTTAGCTTGCCCCTGAAACAACATAAGATCAAATCAGTAAACTAATTTCTTAAATGTGAATACCTTTGTGGTTAAACACAATGCACATACACATCTCTTTGAAACTGAGATTCAGCATTCTGAAGCTGTAAATGTACATCTTCAGCAACAGACATCAGTACTTCAGTAGATTTCTTGCTAGTAGCTGTTTTTATTTTGCTTTTGACTCGTTGTAAAGCCAAAGCCAGTAGGGAAATGGCACTGAGAAATAAGAACGAGAATAAAAGACAAACATCATAAGGACATGACACAAGTAATGTAACATATGAAGGTTGTACGTTTCTGGTAGAGAAGTCCACTGCTTAAATAAACGGAAAGGAAATACTTGGCCAGTCCATTCTCTCCGTTCTTCTCTGGAGGACCTTGAGATTCATCACTTTCTTCCATACCTATCCATAAAAAGAGAGTAAAAAAGAAGGTAATAAACATACAAACCACGAAAAAAATCCAAAATAAATTATTGAACATCAATAAACTGTAAAAGTCCTATTCAAATCATAGAGACAAGCATTGAACAGAAAATGAGTAAGTTGGAAGCAGAACATAAATAAGTTAATAAATAAGTACCTTCAGGAGAAGCAATTATGGGGCTGAAGCGTTGGAACTCAAAGTTCTCTCGGCTCCGCAATCTTTTATTTGGGTAAAGAAAAAATTCTGGATTCCCGCTGGTGCCAGTGTCAGGAGATGCCCAACCTACATGTGTTCATAAAAATCAGTTTAGTGTTGTTGCTTCAAATGAAATTAGATAATGAAACAATCATAAGGGAACATTGATCATGAACAAACGGCTAACTCCAACCTATATGCAACTAATGAAGTTTGTTAACAAGTACACTGACCACCTATCTTATTTTTATCTGGATATTATAGCTTGTGGTGCACCTATGGAAAAAGGCACACTCTAAATTTAGAAGTTACATTTAAGATGTGGGTTTTGTTTTAGAGGTTATATAGAGATTCGGAAAGTCAGTCCATATATAAGTTCATAGATGAAACTGCACAATATTGATGTCCTGATTAGAACTCTTAGCAATGGCCTCAGTCCATATATTGCCTACAAGACACCAGATCTAGAATGTTACTGAGGGTGCCTGTTCTGTAGCATAAAAGACCACTACGTCCTATCAATGTTTTATCTTATCTGCTTCTTCCAACTTATACTTTTGATTATATAATACAACCTTGCATAACTAATTTTTTGTTTTCTTATGAGAACTGGGAGATACAATCATAAAGTTTTTGTATGGTTTAGGTGGAAATTCATGTTCCCTTTGAAGGATTTGCTTCAACAGATCTCACATGCAATTAACCAGCATCTATTCAATGGGAAACTAAATTTCTAAGTTTTATGCACATAAAATCAACCTTAACCCAAAATGATCAAAGATTTTAAAGTTTATACCAGTACGGCATGAGATGGACCAGTTGTTACTATAATTGTTCAATGCACCATTAAGGAATCATTATTTTTCTCCCATACCTCAACACAATCACCCACTAAACCCGAACCTCATCAGAGTATTGTACAAAATGATAGAAGTGAAAAAAGGTTAAGACGACAGGGATTCTTTTAACTTTTATCACTTTGAACATTTATTTATCATGGAAGAAAATGATTAAAAAAAACAGACTTCTCCTGCCTCAGGATAGAAATGCAAATAAAAAAGATAGTAAGAAGATAAAGAGATATTTTCCCAATTTTTACTTTGTCCTTAGCATCTTCAATGATGAGAATGAGGATAAATTTGGTATCCATCTTTGATCTAATGTGGGTCTTTTTAAGTTCTGTCTACAATGCATATTGTGAAAAATGTAAAGACGATAAACAACAACTATAAAAAGAATGAACTTCTATGTAAATACATGCGTTGTACCTTTATATCCTTCTTTAGAGCTTTCAGAATCCATTTTCTCAGGAGATGATCTATATACTGCATCTTTAGCATCCTGCCCTGCTATTGTAGGCCTGGACTTTGTTAGAGGAGAATCTTCAACTTCTTCTGCGTCAATCTTTTATTAAAAGTTAAGGGAAAGCAATAGACTTGAAGAATTAAACAAATTTGAAAATATAATCATTTAAGATGGAAATATACAGCAACAAGGATACAGAAGTTCTTATTCCTGCATCTGGTGAATAATCATCTGGTTTCAAGGCCACCGGACTATTGAAGCTGTAGTTTTCAGGACATTGATCGTCCAGCTCTCCAAGATTGGCTTTTGGTGGGGAGCCAGGAGAAAATGTTTCAGGTGGTGTTCTAACCTCAAAAGTTGGGCTCTGGAGATCTACGTGTTGGTCTGCAGCACTCTTATAAGCCGAAGTGCCAAAGTCTTCTCGTTGGTCCCAGTAATGTGGAATCCCTAGTAAACTAGAATTAGCCGGCTTCTTCTTAACTGTTGATATAGAGACATCCTTTTCCCTGTCCCCATTCTCTGCATCAACAAATTTGCTACTGTTCTCGGGCGGAGAAACTCGACAAATTCTTGTTCTCTTTCCAATTGATGATGCCTTCTCCACATCCTTGGTTGTTTTTCTCATGTCTGCTTCCAGCTGGACCTCCGCTTGGTTGATTTTTTCAGGAAAGCTGAGCCTGCCTCCCTCTGCTTTAGAACCCTCTCTGCTGCTCTTTAAAGCAGATGAGGGAGAGGAGCCATTTTCCTGGTTTCCAGTATCAGCATCAACCAATCGACTACTGATCTGGGGAGGGAAATTCTGGTAACTTCTCATTATACTACCAATTGAAGATGTTTTCTTAGCACCTTTAATTGTTTTACTAATGTCTATTGCTGGTTGAACCTCATCTGTTATAAGCTTTTCAGGAAAGTTGAACCTATCAGCTTTTCCCTTAAAACCCTTTTCTCCTTTGTTGTTAGCTGATAACAGAGAGAAACTATTTTCCTTGTTTCCATTCTCTGGACCAAAAACAGTACGGTTCTTGGGAGGTAACTTTTGATAACTTCTCGTGCTGTTCCCAATTGATGATGTCCTCTCTGGACCTTTGGTTGTCTTACTCATATCAATTTCAGGTTGAACCCCACCTGCAATCTGATCTTCGAGAAAGTTGATCCTACGGGCCTCTATTTTAGAACCCTTTCTCCCTAAGCTCTTTCTATAGGATTTCGGGGAACCACCAGTAACAGTCCCATTTACTTTTCCAAACTGTCCTTCGTTAAAAGAAAATATATTCTTCTCCAAGCTTTTCTTCGTACTAGTAGACTTCTGTACATTCCTAGTTTTGGTTGTTGTCACTTTAGATACAGCTTTCTTTCTGGTCAATGAACGGGTCACTGCTCTCCTAATGGTACGATCAGGACTCTGGGAATCAGATTCTATTGTGTCGGAATTTTGTTTAGGCTTAACAACAGCTTCACATTTATAAGTAATGTCTGGCTCTGGATTTAAATTATTTCCACCCATTTCAGGAGTGTGAGAAGCTTGCTTATTTTGGGATGAATTAGCTCCCAATATCTCCCAAAGCTTCATTCTTAACACTTGCCTCCTAGCTTCTGGCCCGATAGCTTTATCTTCCGCTACTTCTCTTTCTGGCACAAAAACTTCCTGTGCAGTTGCAGGAGGCAATCCCTTCGTCCCTTGTCTCTCTCCTTTCTCCTCTTCCTCCCTTCTACTGTAAACCCTATTAAATTTCTTTAAATTGTCACTGTTTAACTGCAAGCCTGATTTGTTAGCTGAAGTTTCAAAAATAGACCTATGAAAATCACTGCCATCAGTTTGTGAGTCTATAGTGGGCTTTGATTGACAAATAGCCTCTGATGTTGGTTTTATGGAGTGGGTTGATTTAGTAGAGACCCATGGGGAAGTGTTGCGCTCTTGATCATTTTGGTTTCCTTTAGAGTTAGCTATGGCTTGTTCTCTCTCACTTATATCACCAGCTGAGCTTAGCTTTCTGAAAGTTTTCTCCATACTGGGTACGGCCGCTTCGTTCTCATTTTTAGTTTGAGGTCTCCATTTCCCCAAGGAATCCACCATAACTCCAATCGATATCTTCCTTGATTGACTACATGGGTGGTAATTGCTGCTGAAACTCCGACAAGTACTTGTGCGATCCTGAAATTCATAAGCAGAATACAACCTTTTCACAACAACTTACAAAAGTTCTGCACCTCAGCTTTTGATATAACAGGATTATAAGATTTATTGAGCAATGAGAATGAGATGAGAAATTAACATTACAGAGGCCAATCAAACTATCACAGGCCATTTACATAACCTGACAAGTACTGCGCTGAATCTTTTATCCAAAGTCCTCTAAGTATGACAAGGAACCATGTGCATTAGATAAGTTCAAGACATGAGAGAAATTAAATTTGTGGGACGTGCTTTATGTATAACCAGAAGCTAAAAATACAAAGTATATCAACTTGCACATGTGTATGTAACCTCTTAGGCCTTTGAGATTAGCATTACAGCAATCTCCATAGTCACAAATTTGGTAGCACAAATGGATAATTTGCGAACCGTATGGATTAAGTACAAGTTCCAAACATCAGAGAAACTATTAATAAGGGTGGTCTTTGAATTAAAACGAAAGCTATAACTACAAGTATGTAGGTAAACACTTAGGTCTCATGAGTTTTGCACTCCAACAATCTCCATTGTTGCAAATTTGGTGAAGTAGAGGTAATATGTGAAAAAAATGGATTCACTCCAAATTCAAATCATCAGAGAAACAGTAAACATGGGCAGTGCTTTAAAACGAAATAAAAGCTACTCACATTGTCACAAATTTGTTAGAGCAAGATGAAATAAGGAACCATATGGATTAAGTATAAAGTCCCAAACACCAGATAAATAATTAACGTGGATAATACATTAATAAATGAGAGCTATAACTGCACACTGCCCAGCTAACCCCTTAGGTCTCACAAGTTTTGTGCTCCAACAATCTCCATTCTCACATTTTCAGTTAAGTAAAAGGCAATAACGTAACCACATGGATTAACTACAAACCCAAAACATCAGAGAAGCTGTGAACATGTATGGCACTTTAAACCAAAATAGAAGTTGCGGTTACAAGTATACTATTTTGTAACTAGAAGAATGCATGCATAAGCCCTTACATCTCGTGAGTTTTGTGTCACAACAATCTCCATCGTTGCAGATTCGGTAAATTGAACAGGTAATCAACTCAAAAACCAGCTAGAACCTGAACTTCATCATACCTGGCCAACAAGTAAACAAATACTAACTTCATCCTTCACAGAACACCAATATCCAGTAATTGAAGTGATATAATAACAACAAAAACTCCACGACTTATTCAACGACATCAGCAGTTATGCCTTAAAATAGCTCCATAATGCAATCTATCTCATTTTGATTATTTTCTGATTTAATTAAAAGCAAGAAGTTGTTAAAGGAACAAAATCAAGTAGATAACTCTAAAAACACCCCCCAAAATTAACCCTAAAATTGAAAGGAAAAAGATGAATGAGGTCAAAATTAACTAAATAAGAAATAATTAGAATGAAATAACTTAGCAGTTTTAGCTAGTTGAGGAAACTCATAATTCAGAGAGCAAATGATAAATCTTAAGTCGTACAATAATCAAGCCAATTTACAGAAAAAGAAAAATGTATTAACTAAAAAATAGGCTACATCTCCAAGATAAACCCTAAAATTCAAATGAAGAAGATGAAAGAGGTCAAAATTAACCAAATAACAAGTAATTCAAATCAAATACCTCAGCAGTTTTAATTTAATTGAGGGAACTCATAATCCGGAGAGTAAATTATATATCTCAAAAAGCACATTTATGAAGCGAATTTACAGAAACAGTAAAAATTTAACTTAAATAGAGCTGCTAGGGTTTGAAGTAGACACAATCCACACGAGAAAGCGAGTAAATATGAAAAGTGAAACATTATGAAATCTGAGAAGCTACCTAAATTGCGTAAGTAGAGATTTAATCGAGCAGGTCCATGAGAAATCTGGAATTAGATTTGTGAAGACGGTGTTTAGAGAGAGAGAGAGAGATACAGAGAGAGAGAGAGAGAGAGGAAATGGAAAAAATGTAACGGTTAATCAAGTAACTCTACTATAAAAGAGAGATTAGGCTATATGTACATGAATGAAACATATATCAACATATGTGAATAAATCATAAATATGATTGTAATTATGATCATGTATGCCACACATGCCCATACACTACATACATCACTTCCATACCACACTAAACATTTTTGGAACAGTATTACCATGCTTTTATAAACACTACAATTCAACACCTATGCTGTGACAGAATCAAAGTCTTCATTTACCCACCACCCCTTCCATGACAAAGCCAATGGTGTTATCCTAGATCTGGTTTCCTGACTTTTACAGTAAGTGTCGCGCCCCCGAATCCCAAGCACCCGGAACCCAGAGCTGCGATTGCGAAATACAACACCCAACCAATAAACACAAGCACGATAAACAAAACCAACCAGAATAAATCCAAAC
>MKEJ01088085.1:0-13339 GCA_001753735.1 Embelia ribes
GTGTGATTAGGGTAAATTTAAATACTTTTTTTGTGAGTAATGTTATATTAATTTTATATGTTAGAAATTAATATGATTGAATGAAAGCATGTTAGGTGAGTTTAATGTGAGAATTAAATCGAGATGTATTTATTTCATAATAGTGAGTATTGGCATATTTATGTTAAAAAGCGAGTTTTTTATATTGATTTTTATCAAAGTGAAAATGTGAGATTTTGAAAATTAAATTTTCAAAAAGGTGAGAATTGGTAAGAAAGTGAGACCTATGAGAGATTGCGAGAAAAGTGGATTTTTGTTAGAATTAAAGATGAAGTAACTATTATTAAAAAGTGGGATTTAAAGTAAGAAATTGATATTTTTGTAAGTTGCACTACATTGCGGGTTGAGTCATTTTATATTTTTATTCGGGACCGTGTCGATTTTTCATATTCCGTGAAAGTCGAGAAACCTGATCAGAGATACACTATAATCACGTCAAGAGTGTTGGAGAATTATAGCATATGTTCTACGAGATAGTCCTATAGTTTTTTACAAATAGTGAGAGACACTAGTCTCAAATTTCTAGTGAGCCATGAGTTGTGAGTCTTTGTAGGTGGGTGTGAGTACATGGTGCATTTGTGGATTTGCATTGCATTTTATTATTATTCAGTGGCATAGATATTACACTTGCAGGCACATCACAACATCACATATATAACCTTATTTTGGAGACTAACTTGTACACATCATTTTCTACTTTGTAGATACTTATACTATAGGTATCGAGCCTAGCAAGCAACACCATTGAATGTGACTTTCATCATTGTATATATTTCTTTTGGCCAAGTATGTATTTTGGATTTTCTTTTAATGTATCAGCCTTATTCATATTGTATTATTTGGAGGCTTAGTGAGATGTATTTATTTTATATATTAGTGGGATTATGTTATGTTTAGAGTAAAAACGAAATGTAATATACATTATCAGTGTTGGAGCATGTAGCTCATTTTGTATTTTGTAAACAGGGCATTTACCTTTATTTACTAGGTTGCTATTTCATTTAAAGTGCACTCTGCTAGATATATGCAAACATTTTCTACAACAAGTTATGAATTTTCTCGTGAAGTAGTGCACTACTATTGACTAGTCAACTGCGGGAATTTAAGAGTAACACTTAATTTCTATTATTATTTTATTCCGAATTTGATTAGGAATTATCTCATTCAGGGTATTTTTATTTTTTCATTAATTGTAGAAAACAAAAAGGATTTTACAACCCTAACCTCCTATCTAGTCATTATTCTTTCTCTTATTTTATCATTAGAAGCTAGTAGCGGTTTTTGAGAATTGGTGGAGATTTCATATTTTAATAGAAGTTGTGAGTTTTATTTTATTTTTCATTAGTTTTTCTTGTTATTCTTGTATTGCATATAGTTATTTGTTTTCTTTGTGTGATAGCGGTAGAAATAATTGAATCCTGTGCATTTAATTTATGTATTCTCGTTTTAATTATTGATCAATTTTATCTTGAATTCATATCTTTTGTTATGGATTGATATTCAATAATTGTTATTTTCATTGTTAGTATGATAGGCTAGATTTTTATTCTTACCTAGGGAATGAAGAAGAATTAATGAAATTTTACTAACCCTAATGAATGAGTATGTTTTCATAAATTTAATCTAAAAATTAAATTAGTTTAGAATCTAGGGTTTTTAACCTATTTGAGTGAGTACCTTATAAATCGCCTAGGTGTAGTTATTGTATTCGATAATCACCCAATGACACACTAGGTCGAAGTAAACCAAATTATACACATCAATGATTTTCTAGATTGGCAATATTTTATAACTTATTAATTAGATTAATTAGGGAAAGGAAGTTAATTAATTGAATTTCCCATGTAGTCAAGATTATTATTAATATTGTTAATTCATGTTTTCTGCTTTGCTATTAGTTTGTTTTCTTTTTCTCAATTCAATCAACCGAAACCCAAGAAATTTTAGGAGGAGGTTAATATACTTAATTGACAGGTCTGAATTAAATTCTATAAAGTGAAATACTTATTAGACTACATTTTTAGTTATTTTCTTGAGTTCGATACTTGATACATATCAAGATGAAACTACACCATTTCCTGGTGTACTTGTTAGGTTAAAAATTTGTACGTTTTAGGAGCAGTTAAATTTTGGCGCCATTGCCGGAGACTCCCAAAACAGAGTGCTAAAAATTTTGTTGAACCACATTCTCTTTAATGAATTTTATTCATTCCTTTCTTTTCCTATATATAGTAAGTAGTAGGATCCCAAAATTTCACAAGTTACTAGACTGCATAAGTGGCTCTTAAAAACCAAGGCCGAATTAGGTCCATCGACACCTGTCATAAAAAATCGACAAGATCAAGTAGAGCACCTACCATTGGCTATTGCAGTACAAAATAATTAAAATATTAATAACAACCAGGGTAAGCTGCTCCAAGATTATCTTGATCTCGATGATGATCATGGCCTTCCCCTGGTTTTGGAGGCACTCACGGTGACAACCTTAAAAACAAAGGCAAGTGGTTAACGTTAATCCATAGCAATGGGTTACATGTCATGCATTTCTGATAGCTCAAGAATCCCTTCCTCTGGTTCCTCAAAAGTATAATAACCCTCCTTCATTTCATCCTCCACCACAATATAATCATTCTTCGTAGTATTATCCTTGTACTCTTGTAAATCCAATGGACTTACCTTCTGAGCAAGTGCTACATCCGTCGAAGAAAAGCATTATTTCTTGCATTATCCTCTCGGAAGCACAAGGAAATTTTAAGTGCAAACTTAGCATGCTTTCTAGCTTGCTAGAGTTTAACGGGTTTGAATCTAAAAGCGTATACAACCTCGTAAATGACTTTGTTGCTATTTATTCTACCTTTGGAGATGACAGAGTCTACGAAGATGTTGTATGCCTGCACCTTTTCAATTTTGCTCTGAAAAATAAGGCGAAGACTTGATTTCACTTTCTTTCACCCCTCTCTATTGCTAGTTGGTAAGAGATGCAAACGATCTTTCTCAATAATTACTTCTCAAATCATAAATTGCTTCGCTATAAAAGTAAATTTCTCAGTTTATTTCCTCCCCATCTGAAAAGTTCTATCAATCCTCTAAACGCTTTAGAGATCTCTTGATTTTGTGTCCGCATAACGGTTATGATAACTGTCAAAAAGACTATATCTACTATGTGCAGTGGAAATTTATTTGAAAAAAGCACTGGTGAGATTTGGCAGTTCTTTGATGAAACAGATAAAGGGAAATCAAAGTACGTCGCGTTGCAAAAGAAATTATAAGTTATGGAATTAGGAAAGGTAGCGACCATATTCCCTCTAACAGTGCCTGTCATATATGGCTTTTGCCACATAAAATGGAGGATTGTTACCAAGTAGCACTAATGAAGGATATGTACTACCCTCAGTTCCATGCCACATAGTATCCAAATCAACAACAGTACCGAAATTCGGGTCAAGGCAATCTTTTTTTGCAAGTTACCAATTTTGGGCGGTAGGGTCAACAAGGGAAAAACTAGAGGAATGAGGCATCCTTGCCCCAAAACTACCAGTCTAGGCCAACTCAAAAGTATGTAGGCCCTCACTAGTATCAATTCGAGCAATCACCTTTGGTTCTTGAGCATCGAGTGGAACATATAAAGAGAGATATACGCGATTTGACGAAGAAAGTTCGAGAATTATCTCTCAATAGAAGAGAAATGAATAAAATTGTTAGCAAGTCCAGAAAAGATAAGTTGCAGGCGCAACCCGAGCCACACCCGCCGAAATTGGTACATTTTGTAGATGCACATTCTTAGGGATCCGGATCAATAGATCAAGCAAATGTTGTAACTATGCTGAGAAGTGGAAAGAAAATTCCAAAGAGGGGTGAAGACCCCCAAAATTCCAGTGGCTCCGGTCAATCCAACAAATGTTGGATTGATCTAAAAGTTGATCCTAATCAATTTCAAAATACTTTTGTAATGCCCCATACTGAGTTAATCCCCGATAAACCATCCAAAGGGCTTATGCAAGAAGTTGAGAATGAAAAAATCATTGGAGTCAATAGTGAATAGGATGAGTTTGTAAAGTATAAACTGAGGCCGCATTTCCCGCAAAGGCTATCTCAACCTAAAAAGAGTGTGTCTAATAAAGAAGTCTTCGAAATCCTACAACAAATAATAATTAGAATACCACTATTAGATGCCATAAAATAGATTCCGTCATATGTAAAATACTAAAAGAATTATGCACTATTAAATGGAGTTTGAATGTCAAGGAATGGGCTTTTTTCACTGAACAAGTGAGTGCTATTATCAATCTATACATGCCAATTAAGTATAAAGATCCAGGAAGCACTATGATTCCCAAAGTGATTGTTGATTGTAAGATCAACAGAACCTTGTTAGACTTAGGTGCTAGTGTGAACTTACTCCATACACTGTTTATAAAAAATTGGGATTAGGGGAACTCAAACCAACCCGATCTATCTATCAAATGGTTGATCGTTCCTTTAAGGTACCTAGGGAAGTAATCGAGGATGTCTTAGTTTAGGTAGAAACATTTTACTTCCCCATTGATTTTGTGGTGTTAGATATGCAGGTAGTTACAGACCCCTCTAAGCAAATCCCAATTATTTTAGATAGACCATTCTTAGCTACATTCAATGCAGTAATTAATTGTAGGAATGGAATTATGAAACTATCCTTTGGTAATATGAAACCTCAAAAAAATATTTTCGATCTTAGTAAGAACCATATGGATGAGGGTGATGTTTTTTAGGAGATTAACTTAGTTGACACATTGAAAGAGGAATACTTTGAGGTTGAGATGGTAGGTAGGAGGGTAAGTAGTTATTATGGAGAATTACTATGTGAGACGCTATTAGGGGATGGTGTCGATTGAAAGAGGAAGGGAGACAACTCAAGTGCCAGCGCAGAAATAGAAAGAGTCGTGCTAATTTGAGTCCATCGAGATGTCTGGCATCAAGGATGTCCTTTCGATGAAAAGACCCCCACCCTTAAAATAAAGCCCCTTCCTAAGGAGCTTAAAGGTGAATCTATGTGGTTATTTATGGTGCTCTTACTCAAAGACATGAAGATGCTTTGCTACATGTACTTAGGAAGCATCTCCGAGTAATCATATGGTTTATAGCTTATTTGAAAGGCATCAGTCCATTGATTTGCATTCACGGGATATACCTCAAAGAGGATGCCAAAACCGGTATGTCAAATACAATGGATGCTAAATCTAGTCATGAAATAGGTGGTAAAAGGGAGGTAATCAAACTCTTGGACATATGTATTATATATGTCATTCCAGATTTTAAGTGGGTAAGTCCAACCCAAGTGGTGCCCAAGAAATTTGGGGCCACAATAGTTGCCAATGAAAAAAATGAATTGATTCCAATA
The DNA here is from genome assembly GCA_001753735.1 of Embelia ribes. NCBI lineage: Eukaryota > Viridiplantae > Streptophyta > Magnoliopsida > Ericales > Primulaceae > Embelia > Embelia ribes. Next base: position 5,417 of record MKEJ01088085.1, read on the forward strand.
CGTATCCAAACGGGTTGGAGGATGTGCATTGACTATCGGTGGCTGAATGCAGTGATCAAGAAAGAACATTTCCTTTTGCCTTTCTTAGACCAGGCCTTTAAAACAATGTCAGGTCACATATACTACTATTTTTACGATGGTTACTCTATATATAATCAGATTTAGAACTCTAAGATGACCAAGAAAAGCTCATTTTCACATGTTCTTTTGGTACTTTTGCTTATCAGCGTATGCCATTTGGCTTATGCAATGCACCGACGACTTTTTAGTGGTATATGATTAGTATCTTTAGTGATATGGTAGAGTAGATACTTAAGGTGTTTATGGATGATTTCTCCATTTACGGAGATAGCTTTGACGAGTGCCTCGAAAATCTGGATAGGGTTCTCCAGCGTTGTGAGGATACTAATTTAGTATTGAATTGGGAAAAGTGTCACTTCATGGTGACATACGGCATTGTGCTCAAACATATTGTCTCATCGAGGGGGATCGAAGTGGATCAGACTATGGTCGATCTTATTGAAAAGCTTCCACCCCCAACTTCGGTGTAGGGCGCGAGATCATTCTTGGGTCATGCTAGCTTTTATCGGAATGTTATTTAATTGTTTAGAACAATTTCTAAACCTTTGTGTTATCTTCTCTTAGCAGACATCCCCTTTGAATGGACGGATGAATGCCAAAAAGCCTTTGACATATTGAAACAATTGTTGATCTCTTCCTTAATTATTCAGCCCCCAAACTAGTTCTTACTTCATATATGACGCAAGCGACTATGCAATTGGGGCTATATTGGTCCAGCATAGGGACAAGAAGCCATATGTTATTTACTACAAGAGTTGATCATTGAATGATGCCCAGGTCAACTATACAACCACTAAGAAAGAGCTGTTGGTTGTCTCATTTACTTTAAAAAATTTCACTCTTATATCATTGGTTTACCAGTGACTGTATTTACAGATCATGTGGCTTTGAAGTACCTCCTTACCAAGAAAGAGGCAAAACCAAGGCTTTTGCGATAGATCTTACTTTCCAAAAGTTTGACCTCACAATTCATGACAAGAAAAGAGTGGAACAATTTGTAACAAATTATATATTGAGGCTAACTAGTCAATCTCTTGACAAAAACTTTTCCCCTATCACTGAGCACTTTCCTAACAAGCAATTATATGCAATAAGTGCTCGGGATATTACTTGCCAATTTGGTGAATTATCTTGTCACGGTAGCCATTTCTCTTCATTAGTTGACTACCGACATGAAGCAATTCCAATGGAAAGCTCGACACTTCTTTTGGGATGATCTGTTCTTGTATAAATACTACTCTGACTGGATTGTTTGACGTTGTCTCTATGATGAAAAGTTCAGCATTATTATTAAGCACTGCCATGGCGGTGCCTATAGGGGACATTTTTTGGCGAAGAATAGCACCGCGAGGATTCTTCAAAGTAGTTTATATATGGCCGATGATGCTCAAATATGTATATAACTAATGTTAAAGTTGTGATAGGTGCCAGCGACTCTGAAAGCTCACAAAGCCCAACGAGATGCCTTAAGAGCCTATCATTACTCTCAATATTTTTTATTGTTGGGGCATTGATTTTATTTGTTTATGAATTTATATGGCTACGTATACATATTGGTAGTAGTGGATTGTATGTCCAATTCGATAGAGGCAATAACCACTCGTACCAATGACCATAAGATTGTAGTAAAGTTCTTGTGCAAGTATATATTTTTTGGATTTGGCACTCCTGGAGCCATTATTAGTGATTATGGGAAACACTTTCTCATTCACCCTTTTTTGGTATTGGTCAAAAAGTACAGAGTGTTACACAAGTTTGGTACTGCTTACCACTCATAAACAAGTTACCAGGTCGAGCAAACCAATTGTGAGGTGAAAGACGTTATCGAAAAAATGGTGAATCCCAATCGTAAGGATTGGTCTGATTGACTCATTGACCTTGAGGGCCTATTACACAACCTATAAGATAAGCTTGGGAATGCCACCCTTTTGAATTGTCTATGGAAAAGCATGTCACCTTCCGGTAGAACTAGAGCATAAGGCATATTGGGCAGTACATCGATGTAATGAACCATTTGCCACGATGGGTGAAAGTCCCAAGCTTGATTTCGTAGAGCTTGAAGAGTTAAGGAACAATGCTTATGAGAATGCCAGAGTAACCAAGGCTAAAATGAAAAGCTTGTATGATAAGCATATCACGAAGCATACCTTTGCGGCGGGGGATAAAGTTCTCCTAAACAATTCTCGACTACATCTCTTTCTCGAAAAGCTCAAATCATGGTGGAGCAGTCCCTACATTATTCATGATATTGGCTCGTATAGTAAGCACTAAATTTACACTAGTAAGGCCGTAATATTCAAAGTTAATGGTTATCATTTAAAAATATCGATAATTATTACGAGCCAACTGAAAAAAGATGGGGCTCGTCGACTTATCTTATGAATAAGAAGGATGAAGGGGACATTTGTTGTATATCGAGTCTTAGGTAGCTTCCTTCCTTGTTACTTTTTATTTTTACTCTTTTAGATTATTTCTTGAGTCATAACATTTTCTTAATTAAATGAACATAGAGATTATGTTCGGTTTAGTAGGGGGAGTGTACACCAATTTTCTATGTTAGAAACATGGAGTCAAAATTCAATCAAAAAATTTTCAAGTTTCAGAATTGTTTCAAAGTAATTTCTGCTCAAATTAAAGTTTCAATTGAAAATTGGTGCTAATGCCCAGCTTACAAATGATTGAAATTAGAAATAATGCCTATATATATATTATAATAATAATAATAATAAAATTATAATAATAATAATTGAAAGAAGAAACCTCGAACCCAACCTGTAGATTAAATTCAACGCGTTTTGTCTTAATTCTTAGTATTTTTTCTAACAACTATTCTATTCAACGCGCCTTTTTAAACCGTCTCATTTATCCTCAGTCCCAAACAACCCTCTCTCTGTCTCTCTCTCTCTCTCTCAATCTCTCCGATGGCGTCAATCTACGCCTGTTCCGAGTGCGGCACCGACCTCAACCTCCGAACAGCCAACCTCTTCCCGTCCGACGTCTACTTCGAGGCCGGGAACAAGGGCACCCTCTCCTTCGCCGGGGTGGACCCCGCCAAGGTTCGTTTCGAGAAGGAGGACAAGATCATGCCCTTCTTCGAGACCGTCAACTACTGGGGCATCCAGCGCAAGCGCACCAAGATCATCTGCATCTACTGCGGCCACCTCGTGGGCCACGTGTATGACGATGGCCCGCCCCTCACCGAAAGCACCGGTCAGTTCCACATGGGACCCAGCCAGGTCATCCCGAGGGCTGCCCGTTACAGGTTCAAGACCAAAGCACTCCGAATCACTTCCGAAACTTGAGACCCGTCGTCTTTTTTTAACTGGTAGATCATTTCATAAACTAGTTGTTTCTGTTATGTGATCATTTTAACTGGGAGATCATTTCATAAACTAGTTGTTTCTGTTATGTGATCATCGGGCGGATGGATTAGAGTAGCAGCTACGAAATACCGACTGTGAATTCCGTTGATCTAGCTCATGATGGGTATAATAATAAAAGAGGGATCCCAAGGAAATAGTACTTGATTGCTTTTTACGCTGTTAATTAGTGTGATATTTGGCCCAACGGATGTGTAATTTGACACAGATAACACACTGTTAGATCCAGTTTGATCAAACGGTTAGATATATTTCAATCAGTTCACCGGTTGATTAGCCTGGATTTAATAATGTAGATTATCCGTATAAAAAACTGTGTTAAAACATGTATTAATTGATCCATTCCTTTTGTTATTTGAATTTAAGTAAAGGTTAGGGCGTGATATATGACATATGATGAAATTAGATGACGATTGTTTCCTGGATTTGGTGACATTTTTGTGATTATCCACCCGAAAACTTTTGACAACACACACACACTTTACAGCGGCATCATGCACCTGTGGTCAGTTCTCCGATCAATGGAATCGAGTGTTTAAATTGTATAATTGAATAATTCAAATAAATTATGGTTTTCGGGGTTGTAACATGAACAAGAAAATCCCACCTGCAACAGAAACATTGAGAGATTCGAATTGCCCAGCCATTGGAATGCTCACCAGCTCAGATAATTGCCTTGTTTCCTCCGAAAGGCCACCCCCTTCGCTACCCAAAACTAAGCACAGTGGTGTTTCCGCTAACGAATCTGCATAATCTTGAGAAAGTAGAGATACTGGGTTCAATTGTTCATTACTCTCGGGATGACCAGCTAAAACCTTCAAATTGTATTCGTCTCTCAGAGTTTGAAGACGAGCCCAAGAGCCAGATACGATGGGAATCTGAAAGGAAGCTCCCCTGCTAGCTCGTAGCGCTTTCTCGTTAAATGGGTCGCAACAACCGGGAAGAAGGAAAACGCCGCCCTGTTTGAAATTTAGGCAGAAATAATCATTCGCTAACTTGATATAACAAAAGAGAAAATGAATTCCCCAAGAGCTCGTGTCGGATATTAATGTGTATCTTTGAGGTGAATTTCATCAACTCAAAACATCTTTAATATATAGTTGAGCTACTCAAAAGATAGAATATTTGGAATGATAAAGTACAAATTGATTTGAAATATCAACAATCAATCCCAAATCCTAAGTAATTTCAAATCACTCATTCAAAACGTATTATAAAGTGGTCTGCGATGATGCAATATGACTTGAGGCTTAGGAGTGAAAAGAATAGGCAATGATGCCTCGGTTGAGTCAATGAACTGGTTGAAGCTCGATAGACAATCATAGCTACTATAAAACAATCTAAAATTTTTCTTAAATTCAGAAATTTAATCGGTTATCCATTATCCCAAAAGTTGCCAGTGAGTAAGCAAAAGCCTAAATATTTTCCGCCTAATTCCATTGTCTATATTTTCAACAGACTAACATGTATCTTTCCTGGAACCACAGATATGGAAAATTAAAATAAAACGAAGAACCAATTTGACATATGCAATTCCTTACCCATCTGAATGCCACCGCTGATCTAAGTAAAGTTCCAAGATTACCAGGGTCCTGCCATGAACAATTTGTTCCGTTAGCTTTACCCGAAAATAGTCTTGAAAACCATTCAAATTGGAATTACCAAGTTGAAAGCTACTATAAATGGGAATCTCCTTTTCACGTAAACTTACTCTTCAATTCCCTCATATGCAGTGTCATATAACAATTATTTTAAGGTAAAACTCCTGAGTTTTGCAATGCAACAAGGTTGGTTCAACTTGACTTCCAAATTTATCCTAAACCAAGTCATCATTATCTTTCATTCTAATTTCAATGAATTATGTAAAGAACTCTGAGAAGTAACAATGTCTTTGATGTTCCACCTGGAGCAGACATTACTTAAAAACTGAAAGGAATGGAAATTCTCCTTCATATATGATGCACTTCCAAATGCGCTATTGTTTCTAAAAGTGGCTAAACTAAGCAAAGTTAGCTAAAACAAACGACGTTAACCACTGCTTGGCTAGATCCTTGAATCACTCGGAGAATCACTTTTCTAGAAGTGTCATCTAAATGATGTCTTAGCATATTCGGCTTGTATATAACATCTATCATCCAAATAACGTCTTAAGCATAGTCCACTCGTATACAAGTATAATACAGCTTGTCAGACTCAGATCTATGATCTTTAGCGATTTGCCAGCCGAAAGCGATACTCCAGCTTATATACATGAATATTACTGCTCGAGAGAATTTAAAAACTAGTTTTATTATTATCTTTACCACAACATTTTGATATCAACAACATAAGAAACAGCCCCATCTAAAAGGAGTCAAAAGAAAACCTGAATCCCATCAAGGACTAGAATTCGATGTGGAGATTGAAACCATTTGCGGCAGTCCTCCTCTCTACAGCTGTAGTCTAAATTATAGAATGTTGAAGGAATTTTCATCACGGCAATCGCATCTAAAGAATCAGGTGATTGTAACCCAGAAAGCTTCTTCATCACTGCTGCGCTAACACGGACGACGCTAACAGGGAGATCATCTAAACCATGAGGAATCTCAGCTTTATCAAGCACAAGTAAGCAATTAATCATAGCAGATAGCTCTTGTTTCGATTCGTATATATTATATACTTCCCTGCAAACAATTGTATATTAATTGATAATGTTGCAATTACTGTTGTCTAATTGATTTGTTATCTTTGTCAGTCAAGAATGACAAAAGATGAACTGAAAAAAAATAATAGTGAAAGGAAAAATGCAAAATAAATCACGAAATCAGTGAAACTGATTTTCTTTTCATAAATAGACAAATATGTGCAACCACAACTGTATCTGAAAGATGTTCAGTCCCCTATTAGTTTGCTATGATGCTTTTCTTATACTAGGGGACTTACTTACTATTCATCCCATATCTAATTTTAAGCGTACGGGGCATAACCTATATCTCAGCCCTTATATTAAAGTTTTGAGGTATTAAGTTTAAATTTGAGAGGCATTGGGGATGCAAATAAACGGAGCAGTTCATGAACACGCTCGAGTTCGGCTTGCCAAGGCTCCGGCTCGTTCATTAATAAATGAGTTGAGCATGAACTACAAAATAGAGCTACTTTAATAAATAATTCGAGTTTGAACTGAACAATCTTCGACTCAACTCAATAGTGCCGGGCTCATTGGGTTAAGTTTTAGATAATATTTATATATATACTTCAAATTAGAGGATCAAATTTACATACATACATAAACAGATATAATTCACACTAAATCTAATAAATAGAAAAATAGTTGTCATAGTACTTGAATTTTACATTTTTTAATAGCTTTACCCTTTTACAATATTAGTATTAAATGGGAAAAATTACACAAATGATATAATTATTTAATATATTTGCTTGTATATGGTTATTAGTTGTCGATTCTAAAGGAGCAAACTATTCGGCTCGGCCTCGTACAAGACGAGCCAGAACTAAAAAGAATATATTTGTTAAATAAATGAGCCGAGCCTAACACTATCTAAACAAGCGAGAGGAGATAAAACAGGATAGGGTTCTAAGAACACTACAAATTTGAAAATGCAAAACTTTTTCCCACAATATAAACTAACAATGAAATTATGGCAAAATCCCGATTGTTTGCAGCTTTTAAGCCCCATCTTTTCTATTTTTTTAAATTTTTTTTAAAACTGAATAGCGTTTGTCTACATAACTTTTAAACCAAACATATTTGTTATTTTTGCACGAAGAGTTAAAAGTTTTAAGTTGCAACCTTTTTTACTCTAATTTTATAAATCACTATTCCCTTAATTAATAAACAACTATCCTTTAGTTCAACTCCAACTCAAAAAATTACCTCATATTTTACTATAATTTAATAAATCACTATTCCCTTTATGTCAAATCTAACTAAAATAATTAACTTATACTTTAATCTCTACAAATAGTATCGTTCAAATGGAGAAATTTCTAGTTATTACATTATGTATATGAATATCACCAAGTGTTAAATTTTTATAACGTTAAAAAATATTATGATACACAATACGATACAGAAAAATACAAAAAACGATATCGTACCGAAACACGATCAGTCAACCTTGACTGGCAGTGGATATAAACTTAAATCTTTAGAAATAGTGACAGTTATTTATAGACAGGACGGGAATTAACCAACCTTTCATTTTTGTGTGTGCGAGTTTAAAATCTGCAACCAAACAAACAAATCCACTGGTAAATAAAGAGGTAGAGAGCAGCAAGAATAGGAGACCTAATAGGAGTGGAGCCGAGGAGAAGGGCAGAGCCATGGGAGTGTCGATAAGAGGAGTTGACACGTAGTTTAACACAGTGCTTCACAAACGGATTGGTGGTGCTTGTGATGATGATGATGGCGGTCTTCGCCTTCGCCGGTATAGCATAATCTCCATCCGCTTCGCTATAGCGT
>MKEJ01088087.1:0-14811 GCA_001753735.1 Embelia ribes
TTTTTTGCAAAACATAAAAGTCATAGATACATGAAATAGCTTTCCGATGCTATATCATAAGCCTCAATCGGATTACGATTTTCGAGATATTGCCATAAAACCAAACTATTGTCATGAATACAACTTGAATTTCTGCATTTAATCTTTTCCCGAGGCCAAACCACGATTACGAAAAACCGCCCATTACTTTCAGACGCTAATATATGATGTATATAATAGAGAAAAAATATTATAACTCATATAATATTATTTAGCAATGCGGAAAAAATATTATAACTCATATAATATTATTTAGCAATTTCGGGATGTTTCAATTCATTTTGAGCAACCTTTCATATACCTTTTAAGTTGAACTTATAATAATGCTTATACTAACTATTACTTTGTTACACTTATTGTAAGTAAGTTAACTTTAAGAATGATCATTAAAATTATAATCTTTATTGTGAACTTAAACTCATTTATAAACGATGGAAATATATGAAGTGACCAACATGTTATTTATTTTGATGTAAGTTAGTCTTTTTATGATATTTAATATTGATATTATCTTCTATTTTGAGTATTATAAGACTTTAATTATGAGCAAAAAGTATAAAATGTACTCAATGTATCATGTTTCTTTAAATTTTGAAGGCCAATTTTGTTTATTTTCTAAACTCTAATAATTATTACCGTTGTAAGTAGAACTATATAGCCAAAAAGAAATTTTTGTTGAAACTATAGGGACCATTGCTATAATTATTCGTAGCAATATCTTTTAAAATCGAAAAATTGGATAGGTGGTTAAATAAATTAATAAATTTATTTGATTCAGAGGAATTTTTAGAGGTTTTCACTCTTTTAGAATAGAGTTATATAAATCTAAAATTTATTTGACAACATTCACAAAAAAAAGTAGTTAAGAATTTATAGTTTCAAAAGTATGTTTGTGTTACTTTTAAAAAGATAAAAAAACAAAAGTGTATTTTCTATATTTTTTAGAAAATTCATTAACTTTTTCTATTTTATATCACTACTTGCAGCACAAAACATAATTTTTTCGATTTTCTTCCAAAGACGCATGTAATGTTTGTAATTCCTATTTGAAAGCATATTTTTTCCCATACTTCAGAAAAGTCGGTTTCTGTTCTCCTAAAATACAGCCAAATTAGTCCATAATATTGAATTTCATGGCAGGGGTGGCATTCAATCTCGCCCTTGCAGACTCGGTTTGTACGGTCATACCCGTATACAATTTATAACCCGCTAGCCACTGTAACACACGCGATACGTGTACAATTCAAATTATGATTGTAAATCAACAAAAAATTGTACGTATAACAGAGAAAATCAGACAAAATTCTGCAAACTGTTAGAAATTATACTGATAAAAAAAACAAAAACAAAAAACAGAACAGCTGATTTGTTAACCCAGTTTGTCAATCTGACTACGTTTGGGAACACCCAGACCAAAAGTATTTTAGTATGTGAGAGACACAAGATTATACAACACTTATCTTTCTCTCTTTACCTTTCTTTTGCACCGCTCTCTCATTATACTCTCACTCGCACTCGCACAATTATAATTAGGGAAAGAGTTGCAACCGTAAATAAATATTGCTTGATCTGCTGAAGATAAAACTGTAAAGATTTGATTTTTTTTCTTATTTTACCGAACTCAAATCTTCAAATGTGTTGTTTTGGTGTTGGCTCCAACTGTTCGAACCTAGGACAACTATGGCTGAATTGAAGGGGTCATCTGGCCAGTCATATGAACGGCCCTAAGTGACTCTTCAGCCGAATCAAGAAAGATTCTTAATCAGACGCAGATACTTAGCCAAATTTATACTCCATAGATATTTTCAAGCTACGAAATGTAAGCAATTTCATCGTATCATATTAATCATATTAATGTGACTGAAAACTAAAATTTGCGGCCCTTGCCCTGAACAGAAAGTCGTAGATGATCTGAAACCCAAATTAACGGCCCTGATCACACCACCACAAGTTTTGATCCTACGGCCAGATGATAACAACTCCAAACCGTGGCATTAAATTCTTTTGCATTAATGGCTAATCTAGTTAGATAATAAATACAGTTGCACAAGAGGCAAAAAAATAAAATAAAATTGCATTATGCATTTCCTCGCTGATGGTTTCCACACCGTTTTAAAACTGTAAATAATTAAATACTATTTCTTAAAAATAAAATGTTTCATATAATGTTAATTACAGCATTAGTCTCCATTGTTTACAGATGAATTAAAAATGGTCCACAATGTTTCAATTGAAATAGTAAAGGTCCTGATGGTTTGATAAAGTGACATAGTGAATCCGTTGGATGAACCAAAAATTGTCCAAAATATTGGAAATCATATCGAGGCACCCATTTTTGGTTTAGTTCAAAAAAGATATCTTTTTAAAAATTTAGGTTGTTATTATTTGTTAGTATGATCACTATAGATGATTTACACACTGACAATCATGTACTGAAAGTATACAAATATCTATATGGTTTAATCTAGTTCATTCATTTTATTTTTAAGGAAAAAAAATCAATGGAAATGATGTAACCACATGCAGGTGTGCATATTTTTTATACATGAATTTTCGTATCCATATCGTTGCTGGTTTTGGTATTTGGTAAAAGTCCCTCGAAATTTATTTAAGTCTACCATTCATTGTACTAATATTTTTGGATCAAAACAAATTGCTGTACTATTTGTGTTTCAATTGATAGTAATAGGACCGAGTAGAATTTTGTCTACAACTACGGGGACCAATAATTAATTAATTCAGCCTATACTTTTATACACTATGAGTGTGGGTGTATATATATAAGTAGCACGGAGAATAAGGCCAACCATTGAGAGCCAACTCAAGTAATAGAATTAGAGAGACTAATTTTTAGAAGTTTTTAATTAATTTTAGTTTTATACATTTTTCAGATACAGTCTCCGTGTGATCATAGAAAAAGGGTCTTCAATGGCTTTGATTAAGAAGCTGCTTTTTCTCACTCTTCTACTTCTGTGCCTCACTCTCTGTCAAGGTTCCTAATTCTCTCTCTAAAGAAATTAAATATTTTTTTTTTAGTTGAATTGTTGAATGAGTAGATTAATTTAATTACATTTTACTGTCTATTATTCCTATTGTTAAATATTATCCTAAATCGACTAAAAGTAAGGTTAAACTACCCATATGGTCTTTGGAATTATAGATTGAACACTTTTCGGTTTTTTTTTTTTCATATTTATTGTGATGAAATTTCTATTTGAGAGTGTTTACACCACCATGTCAAATACTACTTAATTTCTAAAACTTAGAGAAATTAAGGTTCTTTTCTCTTTTTGTCTATCAAGAAATGAAGTCCTTTTTGGTTGAATTTTTGAATGTATTGTGCAATTTGTAGTCAATCATTCATTTTCTTTTATTTTTTGTTTCCAATTATATGGCGTTGAGATTTCTAGTTGTGGAGTGATATAGGAGAGATTATCGATTTACAAAAATTGGAGGTCGAATGATTTTTTTTTTTTTTTTTTTGACATCGGATCTAGATTTCAACTTTTAAAAGTAGAAGGTATGCTTGTCATTCAGTTTTCAAAAACTTAATTTTACGCATAGTCTAATTCTGATAAGTTATTGTTTTTTAATAATTTTTTAATTTTTGGAATTTATTTCCAAGTTATTAAAAATAAATAAAATATCAGATTTTAAAAATTAAAACTACACAACTAACTAAAACTAAAACTAAAACTAAAACATCACCATCGGTGTATTTATTCAAGCCCATTTGATGAAAGAAATGCATCCAATTTTACATGTGGAAATCGCTACAAATACATTTTTTTTTTATTCAAGTCCATTGATGTATTAAAATCTACAAACTATCGGTGTATTAAAATTAAATTTTTTTAAAAATTCAACATATATATGATTTTCCATAAAGATATCAATGTTCTCAACCACCTTTTTCCTTTATTTAAACCAAACAGTTTAGAGTCTCTATCTTAGATCTTGTTTTTATTAAAGTTGAATATGCCAAAATGGGAATGTAACTAATGTGTCTTCTCATTTTTTCTAAAAATATATATTATATTCTTAAACAAATACTCATCGTTATTATTCGTACAAAAAATGTTTGTGTAGCTAAAATGTCTTTTTCACATGGTGGCAACACAAAAACTAATAAATACAAAGATAAATCTCTAGAATTCTAGAAATATGTGTATATGCAATAATACAAATAAGAATTGGACTTTACAATTTTGAAAATAGAAAACGAATAATTACAATCATGTATTGAAATTGTAACAAGTTTTGTCTGGCAATATTTCGTGTGTTTATCATAAGGGAAAAATTAAAAAAAATACTTTCAAACTTTTGTTACATAATTGTTGTTACAGTTAGTGACTTTTACTTCCTTAACATATCTAATCGATGAGTGTTTTTCTATTTTTTCTACATTAATTGATTGATTTTAAATTGTCGTTTATTAACAACATCGTAAATAAATTTGACAAATTAATTAATTGCTGATGAATAATGAAGGTAAGGAAAACTGGAGAGAACGGTACCCCTTCATCAAGCCGGCCAGCTCGTTCTCCTCCAGGTCGTCCCCCTCCTCCTCCTCCTCATCCTCTGCCACGTCATCGAGCGGCAAGGCCAAAACGTTCGACTACATTATCGTGGGGGGTGGCACAGCGGGTTGCCCCCTCGCGGCCACCCTCTCCAGAAACTATAGCGTCTTGTTGTTGGAGAGGGGTGGGGTCCCCTTCGCAAACCTAAACGTGTCGTTCCTGGAGAACTTTCATATATCGCTAGCTGACCTGTCGCGCACATCCGCATCTCAGTTTTTCCAATCCACGGACGGGGTCTTGAACTCTAGGGCCAGGGTTCTCGGGGGCGGCACGTGCATCAACGCCGGTTTCTACACGCGAGCCAGCACGAGGTACCGTATCTCTTCATTTGTGTTGGTATATATTTAAAATGTAGATGTTTTAATCTGGTCCGGGATTCCACTACTGCGTTCAGTTTTAGAGAAAATAGCAAAAAATTATTGTTTAATGGAATGAAAATGAGTCATTTGATATTTTTTTAATTATTTAGGATGAGTTTTCTTTCACAACAGGGACTAATAATGTCACATTTTCAAAACTTTGAGATTATAAGTATAGTAATTGAATCTATAGGGGAACAAATTGAATTTCAGCTTAAACTCTGACGACCATATTTGTAATTAGTCCAAAAGTAGTAGTGTTGTGTTTATAAACAAGGTGGTCAAATTTTACATATAAATTGTTGTATTGTGGTTTACACTCTTTGAGTACATATGAATGTGATTTTTAAAGTGAAAATTTAGGTAACAAAATAAAATTTTGTGTCTCTAGTTTTAATTTACTAATTGTGGATATAGATAACAAGAAAAATGTGAGGTCAGTTTAAGTCCATCAATATTTTTGGACTACTTCTTAAAGAACATTTAGGAGAAGCCAACAAAATTTGTTGAAAGAAATGTCCAGTGATACCCAATGCAAAAGACGATAATAACCCTTTACTTCACCTTCCTTTATAATATAGTGGGGGCAATATAGGTACTCATATAGCCTCTACTTATTATATATGGACCATATATGTACAAATTAATTTGCTTTCTAAGAAAAGAGAGATTTCTTTGCACATCAATTGAACAAAAAAGTTTTGTGTGTGACCCAGTGTTTTTAATTTTTGAATAGCTGAGTCATTATTAAAATTAAAAAGAAAATAAATGTTTAAACATCTCATCCTAAGATTATCCTCATTCTTAAATGTCTTCCCAGAGGTCATTTTCTTGAAAGTTGACCATCTATGTGCACTAGATTTATAAATTACATTTTGTTCCACCATACTTTCCTCTCGATCTCATTTCAAACCCCGTGCTTTCGCTTATTACGATTAGGTTCCCAAAAGCTACAATTTTATAGATAATTGGAAATTAAGTTTGGGTATTTCCTGCACCTCACCATAGAATATTACTTGGTTCTTACATTTTCTTTTATACGTGTAACAAAATCTTAATTATTTTACAACCACATATTTCCTCATAACAATCTATCTCTAAAAACCAAAAGAGTAAAGATGATCAATTGTAATTTTCTTTTACTTTAAGTGTTTAACTATAAGGCTAAAGAGTGTAATGACACTAGAAATGAAGAGCCCCTAAAAATTGTTACAACTATAATTTTCCTCTATTTGTTAATAAACCCAAAAATTAATTATAACCAACTGCCAAGAAGAAGCCCACAATTTATGAAATTGACAAGTAATGGTCAGGGCACATTAAATGGTCTTTGATCCACTCTTATTAATTGTGCCTTTATTAAATGAATTTCATTCAATGTGTGGCTCTATTTACTCAGCTAAATGTATTGATTCATGGGTTCTTTGGTTGCTGTTTATTACTCTTTACGTCTTATTAATATAGGACTGTTTTTTTTTATTTAAATTAAGAAATTATATTTAATGACTACAAAAAATTTAACTTTATCACTACTATTGCAAAAAAACCCTTTATTGCTCTCTATTAATGTATTTTGATATTGTAAAAAATAATTTGTATTAGTAAAAAATCATCATATTAAATAGGGGTATAATAAAAAATATTTCTCTACACTTCTTTCTTAAACAGGAAATAAGATTGTATTGGGACGTACGAAAAAAAATGTGAATTTATATGTATGGGACTCTGTTTTATTTGAGATGAACAAATAAGTGGGCTCTACCTAGCTTAAAACTTAAGACTTATTTGTCCCAATTAAGCAAATAAGCTAGCTTTTAAGCTAGCCAACCAAATATTACCATGCTTACAAGCATAATAAGCAAATAAATTGGGTTTAAAAGCCCCAACCAAACAAGCCCTAAGGACACAATGAACATTTATGATAGGTGTATATGATTGATTGGACAATTGGTTCTTATATTTCAACCATTCCAACTACCCTTTTCAACAGCATTTAACTCTAATCCTTTGCCTTTAAAGTATGTGATTTTACAAGATCTTGTTATCAACTAGAATTACAAAAAAAACAAAAGTTCTATGTATACAAGTACGTATGAATTTGATATATATTACTATTCATATATTGACAACCATAAAGACAACTGTTAAGTTATCCTGTGCATTCATCTCTTTTTTTTTTTTTATCAACGACTGACGAAAAAATTACAAAAAACATAAATTATCAGATGCAGAATCTTAATTCATTAAGTATCATATATTTATATTCTTGGAGAAGGATGTCTTTTCAGATAGATCACCAGAATGACATTAATGAGGTAATTTTGAAATTAATAGGTAACTCAGGTGTATGTTTTTTTTTGTTTGTTTGTTTTTTTCCCGCATTATAGTCTCCTTCATCGTTGCATCATTTTATATTGTTTCAATTATCTTAATGCATAAGGTGACTTTTTTCGGTTTTTAAAATACGGGATGCAGATACGTGCAAGACATTGGTTGGGATTCGAAGTTGGTTAACGAGTCGTACCCATGGATTGAGAAGCAAATTGTGCACCAACCAGACCTTGCACCGTATCAAAAGGCCGTTAGGGATGGTTTACTAGAAGTAGGCATATCCCCTTTTAATGGTTTTACGTACGATCACATGTACGGGACCAAAGTTGGTGGCACCATTTTCGACAGATTTGGTCGTCGTCACACGGCTGCTGAGTTACTTGGCTCCGCAAACCCCGAAAAAATCACTGTTTTGGTTCATGCCACGGTTCAAAAAATCATTTTTGACACTACAGGTACAAATAATATACCTTCTTTCCCAAGAAAGAATTATTTATTTATTTATTTATTTTTGCCTTTTGCTTTTCACAGCCAGCTTGGGTTCGCGTAGCCTAAAGATTTGAGTAGTTCGATTCTGTTGCTTATTTCATAAACAAATCAAGTTTGGAGAGGAGCGGGCTCATTTGGGAAGTGAGCTGAATTTTGAAAATATATCTTTTATTGCGAGTTTGATTTATATCAAGCTTGCCATGTTTATTATAGCGATAAAGTAATGCTTGATATGCACTAGAAGCATGCGTGATTGTGTGAATGTGATTATGCGAGCACAAGTTGATCTGTGAATGTAAAAGTAAGAGTGAACACGAAACTTTGTCTGGAAAAACAACACCTGTATTAATACTATAAATTTGAGTCTGGACGCCGAAATTGGGACAAATAACACTCTATTGATGAGCAGTTCTAGTTTTGCAACAAACGACACTCCAGTTTACTCTAAAGAAGTTTGGGTCGGGCACCGAAATTGGAATTCATGTATTTTTGGCACATTTTTGCATACATACTGAACTGTTGTATCAGAATTATGATTGATGTAAAATTTGTGATGGGAGTCTATCATTCCGGAATGCTGTAACCCAAACGGAATTCCAGTTGGAAAACTTGCCAAATCATTGTATACCCAGTTTTTGATTGGAAGTTATGTTTTTTTATCTTTTGGTTGTGGTCGATTGAAAGTTATGTACTTGTATCTTATTTAAGGTAGTAATGGATTCATAATCTTGAGAGCTACTTGAAAATTTCTTTAAGATGTAGGATTGGGAACTTATATAACTAGCCGGACATTTCCCTTCATCTCATTTCGGATCAAGCGTCACTTGTTAAAATCTTGAATTTGCCTGTTTATTTAGATATTCAAACCCGACTGACCTTTCAGGAGAGTTCCCACAACCTCTCTCATAGATGGTCAGATCAGATATCAGGCGCTTGTCCTGTGCACTCAGGGGCCAAATATAGCAACTTCACTGCCTTGAGTCATTCGTTGGTGTCCCATGAATGGATCTCCTCATCGAGAAACCGAAGGCAATCGTCGTCTTTTTGCAAGTTATTCCTCACCCAGGTGATAATATCTAGGCCCTCTTCAAATACGGGGTCTACTACTGGTAATTTCCTGCAAAGAAGCTCTAGCAAAATAACTCCGTAGCTGTACACATCACATTTCTCCGTCAGTTGACTCGAGAATCCATTTTCTGATCTCGTGATACATGTACATAATACATGAATACTGAGGTTTGTCATGTTCTATGCATCTTCATCAGGCAAATTGAATGGTTAGAGCATTCTCACTAGTGAATCTAAAGAAGTTTCTATCTTAAAAATTTAGAGATAGAGAAGAAAAAAAGCTCCCAGAAAATTAACTAAACATTTTTCAGTTTCTCTAAATTAGGATTTCTAGCTACAGTGCTCTCCTTGAACCAGGAGAGCCTCTCTCCACCCAATCTAAAAAAATATTTTAATTTAAGTAATTATTAAGTAATAGAAAGTCATCTCCCTCAAATGGTTGCAGCTTAGAAATTTCACCGCCTTCATTTCTTGAAGTTGGTTGTAGAGCTGATTTCTATCCAAGTTACAGTAATCTTTGGATGACAAGAAGAACTGAGAATTTTTGAAAAGCATTTTACGAAAAGCATTTTGGGTTTTTGATAAGGATATGAGAATTTTAGAAAAGCATTTAAGAAAGAGCTCAAATGGTGCTTCAAATCACATCTGTACTGATAGACCTGTTCAAAAAGATAAGTTAGCTTTTGCGCTGCAACCAAATAAGCACAAAGTGTGTGTTGAGCAAAGAAGAAGAACTTACCCCGTGTGATTTATCCTAGCGTTCCAACAATCACCGAGCTTGTTGCGTTTTCATCGGGTTCACTAACAAATTTGGCAGTCCTGAAATCCCCGATATTTGGTTCCATCTCAGAACCCAACAATATGTTATTTGATTTTATATCCCTGTGAATGATCTGCGGCACACAATCATGGTGAAGATAAGAAAGGCCTTGGGCAATACCAAGGGCAACAGAATATCGAAATTCCCAATTCAAAACATTCAGAGGTTTGCTCCTGTGTAGAGTATCGAATAGAGTTCCATTAGGCAAAAACATGGTCACTATAAAGCCTTTCCCGTCTTTCACGCAATATCCTATCATTTTTAGCACATTTTGATGCCTTGCCATTTGTAGAGTTCTCACCTCATTGTCAAAGGTTTTATCGGACAAATCCACCTTTTTCACGGCTCAGTGTTTGTCACACTTCGGGGAAAGCGTCTGATAAATGGTGCGATGCTTGCCCCTACCAATCAAGTTAGTATCATTAAATCTTTCCATGCGCCGACTATTCCATCAATAGTTAAATCTTTTGGTAAATCTTCAGTTTGCTACTCGCTATCGAGAACAAAAGAATGCTCATCGTCGATGCGATTTTGAAGGCCCAGAACTACTAACAAATAAGCTGACACAGAAAGGACTGCTACCGAGAAGACCACGGTGCCAGTCATCACAGTTGCCAGTATTTGGGTTTGGCCTCTTTTACCGTAATTTATATTTTCTTGACAACTATTACTTTTGGAATTAGGCAAGCAGAGATCAGGATTTCCTACGAAAGAATCGGGGTGCAAACTCATTATTTTACCCTAAGTTTCTGGGATTTGGCATGAGAGGTTATTGTACGATACATTCACAAAGGAAATTGATATCAGATTATTCAATTCCGATGGGATTTCACCCGATAAATTGTTGTTGGACAGATCAAGCATTTCCAACTTGTCTAGAGCACTGAGGCATTTGGGGATTTCACCAGAGAGCCTATTGTTGCTGACATTGAGAACCCCGTAAATTTGTTGGAGTTTACTGAGGCTGCACGGTGTCGGACCTTCCAGCATGTTGTTCCTGAGGTTTAATTTGAAGAGATTTTGGTTCGAAGAGAAAGAGTCGGGGATAAATCCACCTAGCTTGTTATCTTGAAACATAAGGCTCTGTAAATTTCTATCCTCTATGATCTCTGGAGGAATGAACCCTGATAGACTATTGCCACTCGGATAAAGTTTGTTCATCTTCTTACAAGAAACCAGTTCCGAAGATATGTTCCCATTCAATCTATTCGAAGAAATATTCAAAATTTGGAGATTTTGAAGACTTCCGAATTGGGGCGGTATAGAGCCGCAGGAAAAATTTTCTGACATGTCAAGCATGGAGAGATTGCTCCATAGACTGAAAACGGAGGGTATTTCCCTTATAAATAAATTTCCTCTGATCGTAAAGTAGGAGATCATGTTGTTTATACTCAAGTCCGAAGGTATAGTGCCATGCAAACGATTGTTACTGAGAATTACCCTTCTAAGCGACTTACATTTCATGAAGAAAATAAATTTCCTCGGATCGTGAAGTAGGAGATCGCTTTGTTTATACTCAAGTCCGAAGGTATAGTGCCACACAAACGATTGTTACTGAGAATATTACCCTTCTAAGCGACTTACATTTCATGATCTCAACTGGAAAGTTCCTGTTGAATTGGTTGTTTTCTATTGATAAAATTGAAAGGCTGTTGCCAGTACATAAACCCAAAGGGATTGATCGGTGAAAGGGATTTCTGGATAATTCCGCCATGGTTAACCTGGGAATATTGTTTTCTCCGAGTTCCGATGGCTCATTGTTGCATAGATAAAGGGTTGATAACCATGTCAAGTTTGTTATCCCATCTGGTATTGTACCGGTTAAGCTATTGTCGTTCATTGCCAAATCAACGAGATAGCTCAATCTCCCTATTCTCAAGGGATTTGGCCATTGATCCGGTTGTTAAATACGGAAAGGAACTGAAGATATCGAAAGCTGCAAATTTTGGGAGGGATTGTTCCTCCAATGAGGTTATTTTGAAGAGTAAGAATGAAGAGGGAACTGCAGTTTCCAAGCTCGGAAGAAATCGGACCACTTAACGTGTTCTCCGACAGATAAAGATATTTCAGATTCGTGAGATTCCCAATGGAGCTAGGTATCTGATGAAACAAATTATTTTGGGATAATGCTACGTCCGCGAGTCCCTGACACTGAGAAATCTTTTCCTATATGGTTCCATTCAGCCTGTTATGCAAAAGAAAAACTGTCTGTAAATTTCTAAGGTCCCATAATGTTTCGGGTATTTCTCCATTGAGATAGTTGATCAAAGGATAGAGCATGTGAAGTTGAAAAAGACCCGTAAAAGCTCCGGGTGCAATGGTTCCTCCGAAATAGTTTTTATTCGCAACGAATGATGAAAGATTCTTGCAATTGCTCAATGTAAGTGGTAAAGGACCCAAGAACTTGTTCTGAAAAATCCAGATTTCAGAAATTGAACACGACAACAGAAATTCTGGTAGAGCCCCGGAAAAATTGTTTTCGCTAGGAGTTGGAGATTTGGAAGGGAAAATAATTCACCATGTATTTCTCCAGTCAAGGAATTGTTAAACAGCTGAAGAGACTGAAGATTGGTGCAGAGGCCTATCTCTGGTGGAAGTGTGCCCGAAAAGAAATTAGAACATGTTCTAAAAGCTGCTTGGATCGGAAAATATCGGAGGAATCGGTCCCATGATTCCGTTGTCGTTTGGGAAAATGACTTCAAGTTGGGAACAGTTGCCGAATATTGGTGAGATGGTACCAGTGAAATTGTTCCCGCTTAGATCAAGGTAGAGTAAGTACGGAAGATGCCAAAGACCGGAAACGGAATCATTTATATCTCCCGCAATTCAAAACCAGAAAAGTTTAATGATTTGTTACGAAAATTTCAGTTCGGATCGCAAGAAACTCCTTTCCATTCGCAGTAAGGAGTGGATTGGTTCCATGGTAAGAGAAGTCTAGATGGTTGCAAAAGAGTATTACGAAATCGGACGAGGTAAAGGGCTGATTCGGGCAATGTTATTGATGAAACTTGAGAAAGATTCAGAAAGAAAAGGAGACATTTGAAGAATATCGCAACCACTGTATTCAAGATAGGTAGTCAAAACGTGCGGTCGCTTTGTTTCTTCTGCGAAGATTTGCTGGCTTCAAGGTATCAGGTGCCTCAGTTGATTGTTTTTGTCTGCTTATATATATGTAAGCAACACGAAAACTCGCGTGATTTTGAACAGAAAATGTAGGCACAATGATGTAACTGGCTAATTTGAAGTGGAAAACGTCGTAACAGTAAGTATCCGTATGAAGAGCTATTATGACTGTTATACAATTATTGTGGAAATATGATATGATCAGCAGAATTACTACCGTTCTCATACCTTTTACAATCATTATTATTTCCTTTACAGTACGTGATTTTGGTATAATCTTTTTGTTCGTACGTGAATTTTTTATTCTTAAACGAGTGACAGTGACTTCATTAGAAACTGGAGAGGTATACAAATGTAAACAAACAGCTCCCAACTTATGCAATTTCTTCGACCCACGCTACTGTTTTGAGAGAATGTCTTTTTATGCAATGCTAAAAAGAGAAAATATTCAGATAGCATTTGGCATGAAGCTCTTTTCTCCTTTACTTTTAATATTAGCCGTCTCGGGTGAGCTCCTCTAAAGTTAAGCAGAACTTGGCTGTTTCGGGTTAAATAATGTGCAGTCTCTCGTCTCTGTCCTCTGAATTTTATTAAAATAGTTGATGACCTGGATTTGTTCTAGTTTAAAGGAGCTTATTTCATGCTTGTTTAATAAACTGTATAGTCTGTTTTCTGCTTTCGTAGTAAAATGCTCTTTTCCTTACTTCACGTTGTGAAATTCACCGGTTAAAAAATTTGTAATATAAATTGTGAGAAAAAAAAAAATTTGAAGTGATTAGTGTTTTGCTTCTTTCTTTTCCTCTGTATCATTAAGCCATTGATAATTTGAAGTGGTTTATGTGATGGTATGTATGAGGGGTGAATTTGAAGCTTTTGGTGCTAAAACAGAAAATTTAACTTTTACCATGTTAATTTCCTTAAAACTGATTGTGCATTTCCGGTTTCTCATTACTCGCCATCTGTCGTTGACGTATTTTACTTCATGTCATCATCAACACAGGTGTTGGAAAAGAATTTCAGGAATTTTAATGTGAGAAAGTGCCGTGAACAAAGGACAACCACGATATATTAGGAATTGATGGTAGAACAGGTATGTTTACCAGTTGCTATTCGTGTCTCGTTATTGATAAAACAAATGCAAGAGCGAATAATGGAAACTATTTCTCTCAAAACCCATGATATCTGTTGTTATGACCTTGTCATCGGCTGTTTTGTCGTTTGAAACTGCAAGTTGTCACCATTTCGTGGGGCGACATACCAAGATTTTTTCAGGTAATAATTCTGACATTGTTTCACATATTCTAAGATCTTTGCTGACATGTCGCCGGGATTTATTTCTTGGAGTAATTGCTGCGTCTTGAATTGCTTTTC
The DNA here is from genome assembly GCA_001753735.1 of Embelia ribes. NCBI lineage: Eukaryota > Viridiplantae > Streptophyta > Magnoliopsida > Ericales > Primulaceae > Embelia > Embelia ribes. Next base: position 14,181 of record MKEJ01088087.1, read on the forward strand.
AGGGTGCAAAAACTGGTCTATGTTACTCCTCTTGTTGGATCGAATCCGGTGCTTCATTTTACATCATTTTAATTGGTCCTCGCATGCCAATGGTACGCGCAAAATAAAATCTTGATATTCCCATTCTTACCTCTCCCCACAACTGGTTGGATTACGGGCTAGCTAATTGTTTAACCGACAAAAATGACTTTCCCGAGTGAAGAAATTCGATACGTCTAGCTTGAGCAACTACGAAATTTTGCATGATTAGGGTATCAAGGTGTTCAAATGGTTGAGTTAGGTTCGTGTTTTGGCTGGATCTAGTTGTGTAGAACCGATAAGCAACCGCGGTTAAACATTTTGAAAGGACTTTGGATTGAATTACAGGGTTGGATCAAACGGTTCCAAAATAAAGAACTGGTTTAAATCAGAACCCTTGTATCTAATTTGAAACTGATTTAACTATTGAGACATATATGCGAGGGGTTCAGTTAAATGTATTTTCAAGACCCCTTAAGAGGTATAGTTTTTGATAAGTAATTATGACCAGCTGGGTAATTTTCTGAATCACTATCAAGGAAGTCTTCTTGGTATAAGAATTTTTTTTCTTTAATTACTGTGATTTCTGGATAAAATATTATAAATTGAGGAC
>MKEJ01088090.1:0-12880 GCA_001753735.1 Embelia ribes
ACACGTACAAGGGTTATATAGTCATATTAAGTATAAATAAGTAAATACGTAAATCATTGACACTGAATTGTTACAAGATATTTTGAGATTAGACTTTATTTTGTTCGTTATGATTACAATTGTTTTTGGGTTAATTTGATTTGATTATATTAGGTTTAGATTTAGAGTTGATATTATTCTGTTTACATAATTATCTCTCATTGTATTATAAATATGAGCTCATTAGCTCATTAATCATATATCAATGAGAATTTTTTACTTTTCTCCTTTTACATATTTTGTCATGGTATTAGAGCTTATAATCATTGGATTTGATGTACAACTTTTGCACGGCCTGCGGACGGCATCTTTCTATGTTGCCCGTTGGGCCTTTGTTTTTATGCTTCCATTTACCAATTTGAATTAATATCCTCCATTTTCTACTTAATAATAAATTTATTGTCTTTTCTTCTTTACAATCTAAATTTCTGCTATCCAAAATTCTAATTTCACTATTAGTATCCAAAGTCTACGTCAATTGCTACTTTTCTTTGGATTTGCTATTAAAAGAAATGAGAATTTGTGTTCGTTCTTAATTTTAAAATATTTTGGGAACAATATGTCTTGATCTACTGTAGGCATGATTAAATTCTTTTTCTATTTTTCCACAGCAATCTATTGCTAGCCTTTTTTTGTTATTTGTTTGGCTCAATCTACTGTAGCCATGTCTGTCATCTATTGTTTGTATATTTCTTATTATTTTGTTTGGCTTGATCTACTGTAGCCATACAGATTAAATTCTTATTTGATGTTAGTTTTATTCCTAATTTCATAAATAAAATTTTGAAGCCAGACAATACTTCTCATTCATTAAGTACATCATCAAAATTATTGAATGTTCTACTCTATCACGAGTTCCAAAATTGAACAAATTACAGAGGGACGTTGCAATTTAATATCGTATTATCAAATTTGGTTTCAAGATGGGCATTAGATTCTCTAAACTCCATCTTGATGGGGGGTGTTAAAAGATATTTTGGGATTAGACTTGATTTTGTTTGTTATGATTATGATTGTTTTTGGGTTAATTTGATTTGATTATATTAGGTTTAGATTTAGAGTTGATATTATTCTGTTTACATAATTATCTCTCATTGTATTATAAATATGAGCTCATTAGCTCATTAATCATATATCAATGAGAATTTTTTACTTTTCTCCTTTTACATATTTTGTCATGGTATTAGAGCTTATAATCATTGGATTTGATGTACAACTTTTGCACGGCCTGCGGACGGCATCTTTCTATGTTGCCCGTTGGGCCTTTGTTTTTATGCTTCCATTTACCAATTTGAATTAATATCCTCCATTTTCTACTTAATAATAAATTTATTGTCTTTTCTTCTTTACAATCTAAATTTCTGCTATCCAAAATTCTAATTTCACTATTAGTATCCAAAGTCTACGTCAATTGCTACTTTTCTTTGGATTTGCTATTAAAAGAAATGAGAATTTGTGTTCGTTCTTAATTTTAAAATATTTTGGGAACAATATGTCTTGATCTACTATAGACATGATTAAATTCTTTTTCTATTTTTCCACAGCAATCTATTGCTAGCCTTTTTTTGTTATTTGTTTGGCTCAATCTACTGTAGCCATGTCTGTCATCTATTGTTTGTATATTTCTTATTATTTTGTTTGGCTTGATCTACTATAGCCATACAGATTAAATTCTTATTTGATGTTATTTTTGTTCCTAAATTCATAAATAAAATTTTGAAGCCGGACAATACTTCTCATTCATTAAATGCATCATCAAAATTATTGAATGTTCTACTCTATCACGAGTTCCAAAATTGAACAAATTACAGAGGGACGTTGCAATTTAATATCGTTATTATCAATTTGGTTTCAAGATGGGCATTAGATTCTCTAAACTCCATCTTGATGGGAAATGTTAAAAGATATTTTGGGATTAGACTAGATTTTGTTTGTTATGATTATGATTGTTTTTGGGTTAATTTGATTTGATTAGATTATATTTAGATTTAGAGTTGATCTTATTTTGTTTACATATGTTTCTCTCGGTACTATAAATATGAGCTTATTGGCTCATCAACCATGAGAATTGTTACTTTTCCCCTTTTACATATTTTTTCAAATTACAGTATTCGACACCCTAACAATAAATTTTAGGTCTGTCACTCCTTCTTGTTCGATACAGTGAGATATTTGGAATATTGAATATAAATCATTTTATGATAAGATTGGTGATTTTGTGTTTCAAGTTTATTGCATTTTTTATGCAACATCCTAAAATTTTGACACATCCTGAGCTTGCCACGCTCAACCATTCGATAATTAAATACGCCAAACCAATCCATAACCAATTTTATAGGATAACAATATTATTTAAATTGTTGAAACATCTCATATGACAAAATACGACAATATTCAATTAGGTTGTTATCATGCTTTAGTCTTATTTTTAGCATAAAATATCTTTCAAATAAATATAGCTAAAGGCCTACATTTAACTGAAAATCATAAAGTAGATTGCCTGACAATCAATCTCAAGAGAGCACTACATCCTTAACCCTGAGTTTCATGATCTCCGGCTCTTGGTTCTGCTTTGCGTTTTATAGAAAATCAACATTTGCAAAATACAATCAAATAGGTACAAGTCAAATATGAATTCAATTTTATAGAAATAACATGAAATGACAATAAGCAACATGAATGTAAGTATCTCTATATACATGTCCACAACAGTGATAAAAACAAACCTACATCAATCGACACAAAATATGAATAATCGACACGACCGACACGACCAAACATATCATCGACACGACCAACACAATCAACAACTTGGAACAAATACACTCCCAAGACTTTACGCGAAATGGCTTCCTGACGACCCTCCCCATCATGAGTTTTCCTATTGGAACCCGCTCAAAAATTAGTACTAAATTACAACACATACTCTCGAATGACTTAGTTAACGACTATCCAATAGTCAATTGAACCTTGGAATAAATGTACTTCCAGATTCTAAGCCGATGACGGTCACGACAACATCCACACAATATACAGATCTAACTTCAGTTTCCTCATTTAAACATTTAATAATATTTCATTTACAAATGCAATAAGTTTATTACCCAAATTCATCAATCATGTACATTTTAAATAATTTCGACACATCAGACAGTTTACGATAACTGACAACCAACCATGTCTCACAACTTACAAATTTGCAACCAAACAAACAAACAATACAAGTGGGAGGAATCTTGTTCGGATGAAGTGAGGTTTTGTTCGGACAAAGCACCCACTTGTCCAGATGAAATAGATCTAGTCACGGACAAGAATGGTTGTTGACCTCTAATTCATTCCAACACTATAATATACATACAACAACCTTGTCTTGACAACTCAAATATCAATTTCAATGATGTCTACAGTAATTAAGGTCAATCAAACTTACTACGACAGTTTCCATATTATTGAATTCTCAATCTACAACGTATCTTAACCGAAATTGAGAAAACTCCCTCGCAAAGCTTGGATAGGAAGCCCTAGGAATTTCCACTTGAAGACACACCTACAAATACGGAACCTCATGATGAAGAAAACAACGAGGTAAACACGAATTTGCCTTTAGATCACAATCCATTGCTAAGGTTTGGTGGGTTTCACTTCAAGCCTTCTTCTCTCNNNNCCTGTTAGTTTTCAATATTATAGTTGCTAATGGTGATTTTTTTATTGGGCCTTACATTTTATTTTATTGTCCGAAGTTTTAGCTATAGGAAATTTATTTATTTAGATTTTGGACAAAGTTTTCAGCTATTAAAAAAAATTAAAAATATCAAACAACCCAACTTTTTAACTTTGTGAGTAGTTTCTCAAGTTTCTACTTTTCAATTTGCTTCTTGTTATCACTTATTGAGACTAAGGGTTTGTTTAGTTGCAATTTTTAAACAAATAAGTTAATTTATTTTTGTTTAAGAAAAATTTTGGATGCATCTAACTTAAAATTTTAAGTTTGTTTAGGCCAAAATAGCAATAACTCAACTTAAAAGATAATCAATCAAATATTATCCAACTTTTTGCCGGAGCTGAAAAAATGCAACCAAACAAGCCCTTAATAAATACAAGAGTGAAATATTGATATCTCCCTCTTGACATGCTAATTCTAATTCGTAGTATAAAAAAAAATTTAACTGGCAAAAATATTTTAGTAAATTCCAGATTGAGATATTTTTATGATGGTCTAAACTCTACCTCTTTTGGAATCCAATTTGCCATTTTCTTGGTTACAAAATCATTAGCTCTCTGGAAACATATCAAAGTGCAACCCTACTTCATTTTATTCACGTCGTTAAATTAAAAAACAAAAAACCCGAGCACCATTTCCAGAAATTAAGAAATCTCAAAAACAAAAAAAAAAGCTTTTCTCGAAATCTCATATCAAATTATTCAACCAAGCATTTCCCCTCCAACTTTGGGCTCAAAAAGTATGGGTTAGTTGAATTTATGAGGAAATGTCCAATTAAATTAAATTGAGGCTCCATTTTGGTATTTTTCTTTCTTATCTTTATCTTTTCTCTTTTTCGTTTAAATTATAGCCAATAGGATTTGATAAAGTTATATCACTAAAATTTGAAATCTTCTACTTTTTGAATAGTAGTTTTAAAAGTGACCTGAAGGTTGCATTTAAAAGCTGATTTATTTTTTCTATGATTAGCTATCATATCAATATAAATTCTTACCTTCCCAACCAACGTCTAATTTCATCTTTTGCAATAAAAAAATATATACATTTAAGAAATATCATTATATTTTTCAAAGTAACTTTAAAATTAATTTATCTAACACTAAAATAGCACATGTTCCTAGATTTAATCTAAAATAGCACATGTTCCTAGAATTAATTTTTTAAAGCAGTCATAGTTGGAAAAAGAGCTTTCCCTTACATTTTCTCATGATCAAAAGGCTTTTGGCAGAAAATAAATTGGAGATTGTCATAGTGTGTTCTGCCCTATCACCTAACATCAAATTAACAAGCATCAAATCCAAGACAGGTCAGCTAATAAGGATTACCAAGAAAAACAACTATAGATAGAACCAATTAACTGTCAATACAGAAAATATTAAAACTTGAAATCTACCAAGTTTTGATCTATGTATGCTGAAAATTACCAGGAAAAGATCTTAAAGGACAAGGTACTTATAGTTTTTTCACCCCCAAAAGGATACAAAAAATAAAAGGGTCCATCGCTCGGTGTTCTCAAGGTTTGTATCTATTCCATCGAACATTGGTTATCTTTGTTTATGACTCTTCTGGAGCATCTTCGTTGAGATCAAACCATGGTCTTCGGGTCGAAGAGTTCTGTTTAGAGCTATCTCCCATCTCTACTTCCTCCTCTGTAGTTGCACAAAGAAATCGAAGAAACGGACATTAAATAAAGTGAAATAGAACTTCTTTAATAAATTATAAACTAATGAATTTTGGCTTAGTTTTTTTCTTATCACACCTAAGATTCCGAGGGTAAAATATTACTAATCATCGGTGCAAAGTGAAAATTGGATGAAAATTTGAGAGATGTAAAATATATTTTTCTACTTCATGTAGCCATAACACCTATTATTAATGTGAGACGATGTAATTTTTTGATAACAATATTTGTTTATATACAAACAGAATTAAGGGGAGAGATATAGAACCTTGAGTAATTGGTAGGTTCTTTTGTAACCTCAAAGAATTAGGGACTTGTCAACCGTTTGAAACCCATAGTACTGCATCAAAAATGACCCTGCCATCTTTTACTTGCTGAAAATATCAAATTTTGAACATTTAGTTCACAAAGAGCCTGCAAAAGAAATTAATACAATTATTAGTTCCCAAAAGTAAGAATATTTGCATTAAGTTTATTAGAATATTAGTTATAAAATATTATGTTTTCTAGTTAATGTTTAGATTTGATTTGATAATAAATAATTATGCGTAAGACATATCGAACTCTATATATACATGCATGTTTCTTTTACTCTTTACAACTGTGAGGTCCCATTTCTTTTCTTTTACGTTCTATATACTATTAGTGATGTTGGAAGAGTTAAGGGTGAACTAAAACCTTAAAAACCAAATTTCTTTGAATGTTAAACGTTCGTACTCCTATATATTGTTGTTCTTGAGGGATTCTAGTACTTAGTTTTGATCTTGATGCTCTCATTTGCGACTGGATACCCATAGGTCCGATCGACCCAAATGCACTTGGGTCGATCCAAATGGGCAAACCGATTGATACAAGTACACTTGGATCGATCCAATTGGGTTCACGCAGCCAATAAAAAACATGAATAGACTCAATTCTATATCCCAAAATTCGAATCCTAACAGACAAAAACGCCCTTCTCAATCCCAACACTTAGAGAGAATGAGAGAAAGATAGAGATAAAGGCTATCGGAGGAGAACATATCCCTTAAGGCAGAACCTAACTCTTCTTGCCGATTCTTGAAACGTTGCATAGGCCATTGGTTGAGTGTTTTCGTGAGGAATTTGGTACTTTTTCTATCAATCTTACTACTAAACTAAGATACGTTGCAGATGATGTTTTAATTCTAAAGAAATATTTTTTAATCCATGGTTGTCGAAAATTATTGAGTAGATGTCATATATGGCTGTGTCATGGATGAAAATTTTCTAAATTACATGTAATATGAAATTGATTGTCAATTAGCCGGGATTTAATTTGTAAGATCTGAATGATTAGATGATGATGTTGAATGATAAGATGATGCTATCATAATTGTCGTATGCCTCAGGAGTACGTATATTTCAGGGTTATTGTATGGCACTAAGTTACTCGGGAGTATGTGATCATTCCGAATAATTTAGTACAATCCTTTGATTCGGTTCCATAGGAACTCGGGATAGGGAGAGCTATCCATAAGTTTTTATGAGTAAAATTTCGGGAGTACGTTTATTCTGAGTGGTTAAACGTGTCGTTAATTTACATGATATCTTTACGATGTTGTTTGATTTGGACAGTTATCGTTGGGCATAAGCATACACAAAATTTGCAAAAGTGTGTATTTGAATACCTGTTGTTACTTATCTTCAATTTTTGTATTGCTCTTTAGAATTGGAATGTCTCTTACTCGTACCTGTTTAGTTGTATTTTATACCATATTTTATTGAAAAATTGTCAAGCAGAACCAGGTACCGGAAGACAAATGAATCAAACCTATGATGGAGTTGAAGCTCACTCGATAGTCATCGTTGTGTCATCTATTTACGTTTTTAGACTATTGTTAGCCTTTGACTGGATTTTTATTTAATTACCGCTTTGAAGTTATTTTGTAAGGCTAAAACATGGTGATAAAGCCTGTTTGAACATTGTCAAATTATTGTCGTGTTGAAATGTTAGTCGATGTTTCATTAATAAATCATTCTTGTTGATGGACAAATTGTTAAATTGATGAATTTTGGTGTACTTATTATTTGTTGGATGGTTGTTTATCATGTGCTCGAGATGTGTCGAATTCGTGGGCGTTACATTAACATATCAATGTTTTATATATGTATATATATGGATAAATAGATAGATAGATATTCTAGATTTTGCTTGCATTGCTTGCGGGTGGCAACTTATTTTGTTGCCCACTAGGCCTATATTTGAATCATTGTTCTATCTTTTCTAGCTTAATTCTCGAACCCTAATTCAACAAGAATTATTTTTTTTACTACTCATATTCTTACTTTTTGATATCTTAATCCAATTATTTGCTTCTAAATTTTTTTCTTACTAGAGCTGGTATTACCCTTCTTCTCTCCACTGTTATATTCTCAATACTGTTACCTTAATCATATTAAATTGGTGTCAGTATTTTTTTAATCCATATCGATATATTGTTAGTGTGGTGCCTTAATCTAAATCATGTTGTCATCGACTTTTAAATTTTCTACCTTGAGCTGTATTATATTAATTTTTCATGAGTTGTGTGACCATCTACTTTTCTCGTAGCGAAATAAGTTCTTAAAGTTTACCTCCTGAACTTAAGGGGGAGTTCCTGTCATTTTAAGATCAATAATTAAAGAATAAAGATTTTAGTGTCCAAGATGGATATTCAATTTAAATTTGATATTATTGGATTTTTTTTTTAGTAAAATATTATATTTCCTAGTTAATATGTGATTTGATTTGATAATAAATATATAGATTTGGCATCATATTGTTAGACTTATGGTGCAAGATATTTAACTCTTTATAGTACATCAATAAGAAGTCTATTTTATACTTATTAAATTTGCCATGATATCAAAGCTATAAAATTCTAGGTTTTGCTTCCGTACTACCTGACGGGCTGTTCGTTTTCTTTGCCACCTGCCAGTCCCATGTTTAAACTACAACTTAATTCTTAAGCTCTAATTCAACAACCATTATTTTTTCTTGCTACTCCTATTCCTACTTTTCGATATCTTAACTTATTTGCTATTACTCTTTTACCCAACTCGATCTATCGTAGGTGTGTCAATTTAATAAGAGTCGTGTTATTATTGATTTTTACATTTTCTGTTATCAGTTTTTCATGAATAGTGAGACTGTCAAATTTTCTCATGATCGTGCAAGGGTTTAAAGCTTCCCTTCCAAACTTACGGGACAGTTCTTATCATTTGAAGATCACAAGATTGAATGATGAAAATTTTAGCATCCAAGATGCACATTCATCTTCCTTGGTATTTTTAGATTTAACTTTTAGTAAAATATTGTATTTTCTAGATAATGTTTAGATTTGATTTGATAATAAATATGTGTGTATGTGTATATATAAATATATATGATAAAATCTTAGTAGACTTATTTTGCAAAACTTAGTAACATCAATAAGAAGTCTCTCTTCGTTTTATTAAATTTGTCGCTATTTCTTTCAGACTAATCGATTATGAGAGCGACAATCCGCTATGTAACACTATTTCTCCTAATTTTGAAATTCTCACTTAACACATCTCAAGAAAATATTATTTGTAAATTACAAACTCTTAATGACCAAAAAGGGGAAGAACAAAAGGAAAAGGAGTAGGTTTTTACTTTACTCATATGTTTTAAAGGACTAGGGAAAGTGCACATGCGTTGCGTATATACATAATTCAGTCGTTGAAATATTGCAATTTTTCCTTTGATACCGTCGGTGCAACTTCATTGATTAGCGATTATAATGTGACAATCATAATTTTCATAGCATTATTCATTCAATAAACCACATCAAAATAAAATGACTATGGTAGAAAAATTTGCTTTACAATCCATAATTTTTTGTGGCAGACAAAATAAATCTAATAATACTATGGGAGAAAAAAAATGTAATTTAGGTTATTGAGTATTTCAATAAAAGAACTCAGTAATATGTACCTGACATAATTTCAAAGACAGAGGCTACGCAAAAGTTCCAAAATTTGTACTTAATTATTAGTCAATTAAAAAATTTGAACCGAATTGTTAATAAATTAAATCGGACATTTTTTACAATCATTATGTCATGAGATCATCTAATGTCTCTCAATTTTATAAATTGACATTCACATCGAAATATAAAATATTTTATTTGTGCATTAATTTTTAAATAATTTATCATATTATAAACGTAAATTTTTGCTATAACATCCATCTATGCAAGTTTGTTTCCTTTCTGAAATATAATTTACCAAAATTTGTTATAGAATGCATGCCTTTACAACTATTTCAATCTCCCATTTAAGAAATTAAACTATTATGTGACCAAATATCTACTTAAAAAAAAGCAACATAGAAAATGGAGTATAAAACTTCATTCAAAATTTATTTATAGAACTTAGGTTTTAGACTTACAAAATTATACATCAATTCTTCATTTCAACATGTATTCTACCAAATTGCAAATCCACATAGGCTTCTTAATCGGCCTGGACATGGCTTGTCTGGACTTGTTTTGCCCCTTAGTGTAATTGTTTGATTGAATTGCAGAATAACTCAATTTTTTTTAGAGAGATATTGTCACATTAATGTCGGGTTTGAGTACATAGAAACGTACATGTATTCACATTTTAATTTTACAATAATAGTATTTAATGAATGCAAAAAATTTGTTTCCGATTATCATAGTAACATCTTATTAGATTAGGTAAGTATTAATGGATTTATTTGCATCTATAAAATAATCACAAATAAATATATAGTGATAATAGGTATAACCTTATATAGTTGAACTCTATAATAAATTAAGTGAGATTAATTTAGGAAGTGAAAAAGGAGGAAATATTATGGGATTTGATACTTTTGGAGTAGCGTTTGATATAGAAAGAAAGGGTTTTGTACCTAATAGATGAGATATGAACTTTTTCCTTTTTCCACGTTAAATATTTTTCACATAATTCGGAATTCAGAGTAATACATGCTTCTTTTTTCGTGGAAGTAATACAAACTTCTATCGCTTCCAGATTCTGTTTTAAACTTTTGTCAAATTTGCTGTTTATTAATTAACCTATAGAACTATGAATAATTGAATATAGCTTGTCCATGGTAATAATACAAAAGCGGGAGAGATACGAGAGGCTACCTGGCAGGGGTGATGTGCAATATTGCCCATCAAATTTGGGCCATTAATTTTTAATGTGTGGCTGAAATTAAAAAAAAAAAACCTCATGCAAAATTTAATTATGAAAAAACTAATTTAATTTCAATTGCCGAATTTAAAATCAACACACTAAATTTGCCGGATAGAGGATGCCCATCACCCATGCCAGCTACAACCCGTATGAAATTTGAAGTTTAATTATATTAAAGTACATTAAGAGCAAATTAATTAAGATTTATTTGAACCTTTTCCTTGTCATAAATCATAATAAATAAGCAGATTTATAAATTAAAAGTTAATATAATAAGGCAAAAATCATTGTTCACTTACCTAAAATGGTTGTTATAAAAGGTGTACTGTATATATACCAACCCATGCTCTTAAGGTGCAAAAGAAGCCAAACAGAACATCATTTTCATCTTATGCTTTAGCTGCTCATATATAATATGAGAACATATCTCATCCCTTCCATCATTTTCATCTTATGCCTTGTTTTCTCAAAGAGATCTGGTGCCTTGAACTTCTGGGATGAGGCGACGGTTTATTTGCATAATCAAGTCCCCGATCAGATACTTGTACGTTGTCAATCCAAAGATGACGATCTTGGAATCAGGACGATAGCCCCAGGTGGACAGTTCGATTGGTATTTTAAGCCGAACCCATTTGGAAGAACTCTCTTCTTTTGTCATTTTTATTGGGGCTCGAAGCAGCAAGTATTTGATGTTTACAACAAGCATATAGCTAATGATTGTGATAATCATCTTGCTACCGAAACGGACTGCACTTGGCTAGTAAAAGAAGACGGTTTCTATTTCTTTCGTTCTAATAATTGGGAGAAGAGATGGGAATGGCAATAAGTAATATGAATGTATTCAGATTGGATTAATAAATGAGACCAAATTAATCTTTATTTTGAGCTGTTGTTCCTTCCTTGCTTGTTCTGTGTACGAGATATAATTTACATTCATTGCAATCATTTCATTTTCCTACAGAAGCGTGGTGAAAATCAAATGTACAATAAACCAAACTTGAATTTCAACTGCTGAAAATTGAAAATCCAAAACAAAATATGAACTTTTAGCAGAAGTGGAAAGCATAAAATCAAGCTAATTACTAGCAAAAGTATGTGGTGAAACTCCCCCTTAGAAATAGGTCAAGGGTTCTACTATGCTCCATAATAGTTGGCCTTGGGGCTAAAAAGATATAGTTGGGTTACGAACTCCGGTATGCTGTGGTGACGTGCATTCCTACCCAAAAGTAGTATCTACGGCTTAATAAGAAAATTATATGGTAGTTGTTGTTTTTTTACTAGCTACAAAATACTGTGCGTTGCGCTTATAATATATTTGTTGGTTATATTTATTTGCTTTTTGGTTTTGATTTTTAGGTAAGCTGACAAACATAAATTCATATTTTTTTCATTCATATCCCTCTTTATGTAAATATATATGCATATATATGTGCTGAATGTTATTTGCTTAGTTATATTTCCCTTAATGTGTTTGAATGTTGAGATGGCTTGGATGATCTCTACTGGTGAAATATGATGGTTTATATGTTAATTTGTTACAAATCATTTTTAATGCTAAAAAGACAATATGAAGTAGAATAGCTATAATGATTAATGTATAATAGAGAATAATATGTATAAGTTTTATTCTGTGTCTTGCTTTCTCTATAATAACTGAATTACAAAATTAATTCATTATTAATCATTTTAACATAACAAAGTGATGCTAATCTGTCTTGCTAACAGTGTTCATTTTTTTTTTAATAATGCATCTGTTGTGTATAATGCATTTTTAAATATAATTCCTTGTATTCAATGAGTGACAATACGTGTAACACATAACCATTATTTTATTATATCATCAAAACTTTTTGTAGAATATTCAACTTAAATTTTTGTCTAAAAATTATAACTGGATTGATACATACACACAATTATATACCGAAGTCAAAAATAAAAATAAAAATGGTAAACTTAACTATTTTTACTTGTATTTAACTATAAAACTTCCATTTTGGCCTTGTCAAAGAGGCTTTGTCCTAAAAGCTCATTCATCTAACCAAGGCCAGCTTGGGATTGAAGAACATCACTTCCACTTGGGGCATCCGGCATTTGAATAATCAATAGCCCTCTTGCAATAAGCTAACTGTCAGATTAAAGGACATTTTTTTGTCACTGGTTTCAATTTTCTTTTTTGGAATTTCGGAAGTTGAAACTGATGAATTATCCAAACCATGTGGTTATTGAACGATAACTGTCTACATTTAATT
>MKEJ01088092.1:0-16422 GCA_001753735.1 Embelia ribes
AATATAATTTTGCCAAGTAAAACCAGAAATGAAAACAGGATATCAAAACTGGACTACATTCTATCCCGTATTTCGAAGCTCCAATGTCAATCCACCGACTCCTCCTCGTGACGGAGATGGGTGTCTAGCATTTTAAAAATCAGTATAAAACAGTAAAAAAAAATAAAATTTTATAATAAAAAAATTTGATAATAATTTTATAATTGTATTTATAAAATTTAAATTTTTTAGCTTAAAAAAAATGTCTCAGTCTTGTATTCTTATCGTCTTCTTCCGTTAGGACTATGTGCGCACATGGTGGACCCAGTCTCCAAAGCCACCTTTAGATTTTAAAAATATAAAAAGGTTTAATTAAAACACTGGTAAACATAATTTTAACAACGTTTCTATTAGATCTATATATTTTTCATTGCTACAAAGATAGTCCACAAGTCTTGAAACAATCACATAATTGGTCCTCACGTGGCCGTAAAAATCGAGGATCTTTAATATTGGCTATGAAATAAAATTTTAGTAATGAGAGATTCTTAAGACAAAAGAATTTTTACCAATACAAAATTAGTCCCTATGTTTCATTAATAATTTTCAATTCCATTTGTGAAAGATCACGTGTTTAGAATAATAATGATATGAGACAAAAGGCTATCTCGAATCACGAAAATCTCAAGTGAAGTAAATTTGCCTTTCTAAAATCACTTACGCAATTACCATATCCTATTGAGATCATCCTAAGATTTTTAACATGAGGAAATTACTGCTACGAAAGAAAAAACAACACCTGTCCTCCTTTCGAAAGTTTGGGAGCAAAATCAATCTTTTCTAAATTTTGGGTACTTTAGTGATTTAATTGAATCTAAGAGGACCAAATAGAAGTTTCGTCTAAGCTAGGGGGAATATTTATGTAATTAACGTATGCAAAATAAATAAAAGAAAATTACTACTTCTTTCTAATTTAATATTTTTTTTTATGTATTTTAATTAATTTTTATATGTAATTTTTTTTTGTATATAGTATTACTCTAAATAAAATAACAAGGCTATTCAATCAATCAATCAATCAATTAAGTAGTTAAATAACAGCTCCCCACTGATGCCGCCACGAAATTGGCTTTACATATTTTTTCAACACTTTAGGCACGCACAATTGAGCCTTCATCGTAAACCATTAAACCTCTCTTGCCTAAGCTGTACTCATATTCATCACTTCTTTTTCTTGATAAATAAATAAATAAATAAATAAATAAATGGAGAACATGTTGGGTTTGCTTAGGATTCACATCTACAGGGGAATAAATCTCGCCGTGAGGGATATTACCTCAAGCGATCCTTACGTTATCCTTCGGTTGGGCAAACAGGCAACTACTTTTCCCCCTCTCTCCTCCCTATGTTTTTCTTTTTCTTTTCTTTTCTTTTTTTTTTTATTTATTTATCGGACACAAGGATTGTCTCAAATAACTGCCGGCTTTAGATCTGCACGTTTCGAATTTTGCAAATTTTAACGATGCTTATTTAGGATAGCGTGTTGAACCCAGGCAGTGGTTTTGTTCGTTGGAAGAGGGGCCTCAGCCTCTAAAATTATAGAATCGGAGTACAAGACAAAATGTAAATCATAGAAACAGAATTTTGTAATAAAAAATTGTAAGGATATTTTTGTAGCTGTATATAAAAAATTTTATTTCTTGGCCTATAATTTACATTCCATTGATGTTAGTGTTAGATAACTGCTTAGTTAAAGATCCTTGACCCTTTTTCCTTTGGTTATGATATGATGTTGCGATGAAAGCAGTCCACGGTTGATAGCCCTCATATTTGATCTGAAAATAGGAAAAAATAGAATAAAATCCAATACTCTCTTGGGAGTTGATCAACGCCTTTGATAAAAGGTCCATTTAATTAGATTAATTTCTTTTTAGGTTTGTTATTACTTTAAGATCAATTTAAAAATACAACCAGATCTTGACGCTGGCCACTGCGTTAATCACGGACAAGTTTATAGTTTCGAGTGATGAAAAAAGTCGAAGTTCCATACCCCGGAACTAAAGCTACTATGCTCTGGGCACTCTCATTAGAAGCTCTCCAGGCATTTATCCAGGATCTCGGGATAGGTGAGACAAGACCGAGGCGCCTCATGTTGGTCCAAACAAGCGTCACTAAGGTGCACCTAGTTGAGCGTTTAGAGCTAAAGCACTAGCGCCTAAGGCACTAAGAGCACCTCACTCACATCATACTTTTTTTCTATTTTTTTGTTTTATATTTATATATATGTTATTGTTATGATACATCGCATTATAATTACAACTCACAATTATTTACCTAGAAAAAAATTAAAATTTTAAGAGATTGCCCAATTTTGTTAAAAAAATAATTAGAGTGTTGCTTTACTTGGGCAAATGCCTTGGTTGGCGCCTAGCGACTCAAGTGAGGCGCCTTGAGCTTTAAACAACACTAATTTTGGTATTGCTTTTCATAAAATATTTTCAAGATTTTGTAATATATATTTTTCTTTATGGCGTGGTTTAATGTTCTGATTATATGTAGTCTTTTATCATGCGAAGCAGAAGCTCAAGACCCATGTAGTGAAGAAAAATGTGAATCCTGAATGGGATGAAGATTTAACCCTTTCTATCTATGATGTTAATCAAATCATCAAGCTTGTAAGTACTTTTTGTGTTCATTTCATATCATGTTGCGTACTAATTAGCAGACTTACATATTAGGAAAGTGAAGCTAATGTTAACTTATATTTAATTTTATATCATTGATAATTTATAGAATAATTCATAAGATGGCACTTGAAAAAGATGAGTGAACAAAAAAAAAAAAGTGAGGATTGATGCCATGGCTGTATATCCACTGATTATCCACTTTTTAACAATTTATGAGTTCAATTATACGAGTTCATGAATCAGTTACATGGTGTGTATTCGTTTTTACCTGTTGTAACTATTGTAATTTTATGTTGTGTTTAGTGCAAAAATTGTTTATGGAAACATATCATGAAAAACAAAATACTTTTTCTTGTATCTAAGTTTTTAGACTTGATTTTTTTGTCATCATATTTTCATGGGAGGAATGGGATAATGTTGTGCAACATAGCATTATGAGAAATGGCGTAGAATCCAAGTATGTAAAACTAATACTAAAACATAGAAAATAAATTTATCCACTGCTCAACGGGTTATATTCCCTTGAGTAATGTATACATTTATTTTCTATGTTTTATTATTTCATATTGTTATTAGTGGGGAGATTTTACTCACGTTCAATAATTATTTACAGAGCATGTAGTTCAAGTCCCATATATATAAGCATCATAATCACTAAAGTCAAGCAATAAAATAATATAGTTGTAAAATTAAGTAAATAAAGAAATTCGTACATTAAGCACGACTAGACCGTCACCAGAGTAGCGGAGATTAACTAGTTGATTACGTCTGTGCCTTCTCAGAAATGGGCCAAAAAAAAAATAATAATAAATAAATAAATAAACTGAAAGACTACAATAAGCTTGTATAGTTGACAATTAATTAAGGGTAAAATAGAGGCCCAAAAGGTTGTCTATTTTCCATCATGTTTAGTCAATTATATTATGTAACAGGTTATGAGTTATAACTGCTCTACTAGGCACAACAAAAAATATTATCCTGTAACAAACTTTAATTAATTCAAAATTAGCGGTCTATAAACTTCAGAGTTTCGTAGTTGGTAGCCAGATTCAAACACTTTTCAGGTGAATTCAAAAATTGATTATGTGGCATATGCTAAAGTAGGCAATATTTTTTTGTTTGAATTATAATACAAAATGATAAAAGTTGTCCATACTAATAACTCGTTTACTAGGACTGACATTTAACATGGAAGAAAAATATAAAAAAAAAAAAAAAACACAAAGGGAAAAAAAGAAGAAGAAATTGTACGTGTTATGCTTCCATAAAAAGATTGAGTCCAGTCCAATAGTGTAGGAGAATAATAATATAAATAAAGTTATAAAAAAAAATTCCTGCTAACAGTTTGAGTTTTTTTTATAGGATTGATACGTAATTAACAGTTTTAATATGAACTAATTAACATAACATTTGTAACTATATATTTGTGAAAATGCAGACAGTTTATGACAAGGACTTTTTCAGCCCAGATGACAAAATGGGAGATGCAGAGTTTGATATCAAATGCTTCATTGAAGCTCTTAAGATGAAGCTCAATAGCCTCCCAAAAGGAACCATAATTAGTAAAATCAAGCCCGACAGGGAAAATTACCTTTCCGAGGAGAGCTCCATAATATGGGACGGGGAAAAAATTATTCAGAATATGATCCTGCGGCTCAGAAATGTCGAGCGCGGTGAGATCGACCTACAGCTGCAGTGGATAGAAATTCCTGGTTCCAAGGGCTTGTAGAACACCAAAACTCATTTTCTCTCCAGAATTCCCCTCAACAAGTTTGTTAAACAAGAAATATTGTTTTGTTGCCCACTATTTTGTGTTTTGGCTTATATTGCGCCAAAAAAAATTTCTTTTGTTGGTTATAAAAGATGCTCCGGGAGATTTGATGGTTACACGGATGTGCCCAGTTTATGTATGTTATGTTTGGCCGTGTGTGATATGCATCGTAGAAATACTAGATCTTATCTTATTGGATTCATAGCGAAAAATACGTTATAAAGGCAACAGATCGCGAAAATCTTTATTGAATAGATAGGAATTAGTATTTCTTATTTTGTTTTTTGGTGATTTGGTTGTTAATCGACTGTTCTTGTGTCGGACTCGGGATAATTTTGTGATATTTGTCACTTTTATCCATGTCATCTTTTGAACAAAATTCTTATATAATTCTGAAAATATGAATGGACTCTCAAGATCAGACATGTTATAAAATGAGAGAGGATTACGGTTTTAATAATTATTTGTTCTAATAGTATTGTATACAATTATGTGTTACTCTACGTGATGGTAATTAGTTACCTGGATAGGTTTGGGCTTTTCCATCCTACTGAGCATGATTTACTTCGTAACTTAATTTTGAACATCTATATACAATCAATGATATAAACCCAAAAAATAAATAAATGAAAGACTTGATTGAAGTTCCATACAAATTATATTTTAAAATATCTTGACAAAGATGAAATTATATGATTAGAGTATAAATTATGTAATAAATATTTTTAAAATAAATTTTTGTTAAAAGATTGTCAGAAAAGGATAAGGGGGTTAGCATGATTGATGGGCTATCCCAACTCATTAAATTTGAGCCGTTAATTTTGAAATTCATAATTGAAATTAAGTGATTTTTTTTTTCAAGTAAATTTTATAGGGACTATATTCTTTTAATTAGGAATGCAAATGATTTGAGCAATTTATAAACATATTTGAGCTCGACTCGTCAAAAACTCGGCTTGAACTCGTTTATTTACTAAATGAGTTGAACCTAAATAACAAAATAGTATTCGTTAAATAAACGAGTCGAGTTTGAACAATTTTCGACTCAGATCATTAAGGGATCGGGCTCATTTGATTCATGCGTTTGTATACTTATGTTTTAAATTAGAGGTATTAGTTTATATACATAAACATGTATAGTTCATATTTAAAGTTTATATACATGTATAGTTCATATTAAATCTAATAGATTAAGAAACACTTATTTTATTACCTAAATTATACATTTTTTAAATAATTTTATCCCTTCATATTTGTAAAATTGAGTTGAAAAAATTATAAAATATCGTAATTATTTGATATATCTATTATTATCTGGTTATTAGTTGACAATTTTATAAAAAAATATCGTAATTGTAAAATTGAGTTGAAAAAATTATAAAATATCGTAATTATTTGATATATCTATTGTTATCTGGTTATTAGTTGATAATTTTATAAAAAAAATTACTTTAATAATATTTGTTTTATTATTTAATTGATAAATAATAAGTAATATATATTGATCTCAAAGAGTGAAAATGTTTATGAATAGGCTCGACTCAGGCTCATACGAGCTGAGCCTAAACAAAAAATTAAGGCTCATTAAGTAAACGAGATGAGTCTGAGTAATTCTTCCAAACAAACGTGTCGAGCTTAAACAGTACAAGATTCAACGGCTAATTTCCAACTATTTTGTTAATCTAAGCTATATATTAAAAAATAAATTATCCAAATTTGATAAGTGAGAGCCGCCCATCACCACACGCAAGCATGTTTACCTCGGAAAAACATTAGGGACAGAAAAGTACACCAAAAATAAATCAAACTCATTTATGATAGTAACCAAAGTACTTTTGACTTCCCTTGGAATATCAGAATGAAGAAAATAATACTCGGAAATGCCACGACCACCCACTCGGCCAAACAATCAGCGACGGTAACACTCAAATTAAATAGGAAATGCTCTCATGCATAATGAGAGTTTAAAAATGTTAAATTATATTAAGATAGGAAAAGTTCAATAGAAGTATAATGTCGTCGGAGTAATTTATAATATAAAAATTAAAAACATAAAGTTGCTAGGCCACTAAATATACAAACCACAATTAATGATAGCAAATCGAAATGCTAAAAAAAAATTACAAGCCCAGCCCAGATAGGCTAGGTTGGCTATATACATATATGTGTGTGTGTGTGTTATAGAAATATTTATCTAATAGCTTTGAGGTTATATATTCTTATAATTAGTTCTAAGAAAAGTGGAGACACCTTTTAAAAACACTTTCGCGTTTGTTTCTAAAAGTACTCTTATTAAATAGAAACTGATTCACAAAAATAGCCTTTTTAATATTTTACTAAACAATATGCGATATAATTTTTAATATAAAATACAGAAACTTCTAATAAAAAACAACCCCAAATTCATGCATATTGTGTTTATGTTATTGCCGCAAGAAATGAAGAAGGCTAGGCAAGCAAGGCAAACAAGACGAACCTTAATTGGTTACTTAAATACAAACATTTGTACAAATCATAAGTATGAAAACGTAGACTAAGTATATAAACATTTGTACAAATCAAACCTAAGAACTAACGACATTAATCACTGATATTCATCTTTCACATCCGTGCTGTTATAGAATTCCCAAGAAGCTTCAAATCCTTTAGTTGTCATTACAAAATGATTCACAAGTTTTTTGCATAAAATTTTGCTTAAGTTCGAGTGCGAATTAATGCTTTGAACCACCGATAATGTATAGATTTTCATACATCAGCAGGCTTAAATGAATGACACATATGCATTTGTAGTGGTACTCATATGTAAAATCGGACACATGTTTTACATCCAAGATCGATGGTACATGAATTATTTGCACATAAGGTTGTAACGCATATATTAAAGATGTCATCAATTATTCTCAATTTATAAAAAAATAATAATATTTTATCATATTAGCCCATATTAATATACTTAAAATTTAATGCATGCTTGGAATTCTAAAATGATAATTAATACGAAACAAAGAAAGAAAAACTAATTCAAGGAAGAAATAAGGTACAGTAGCTCGAAAGCTTAATTATTACTATTATTATAATTAAGAAAATGTAATTAACAAAAAAAACAATTACCCCGGTCCTCTGTTGATTTAACCCACCACTTGTCGCAATCAATAAGTATCTATTGGGATGTGTTTTAGCCTCTGCAGCTGCACCACATAAACCGCACCACTAATCATAATTTATACAAAATTAGGAGAATCTTACTTAATTATTAGTTAGACCCACCCGAATTAGGTGAGCAAATTATTTTTTATCACGATTTTAATATGACCATAACTCTATAAGTGGGAGAGATTGGTAAATTCGTTATAATATAAAAGCATTTTGTATATATTCTAACTTTTATTGACCATTAAATGATTTATAATTTTATATTTGAGTTGTTATCATATATTTATTCTAGATTAATAACTTAATTAATGAAGAGTAAATACATATTACAGAGATGCAACTACAACTCAGAAAAGAAAAACTAAATAAAAATTAGACAGACCAAAAACATAGAATAAATTTGGTTGACAATTTTGAAAAGTCGTAACTTTGTTCTCCGGGGATTTTTTAAATTTAATGTTCTTTTGGAGATTTTTTATGTCCGTACTTACATACGGAAAGGACATTTCAAATCATATTTTTACGATAAAACAAAACTAAATTATATTTACACTGAAATTATCCCTATACACAACTCATTATGTATATCGAAAGGCGGATTAATAATAGTTGGGGACTAAAGATATATTTTATTTTGGGTCATGTTTAAAATCAATGCATTGAATTATATCCCTTTGGTCGAGAAAAATTATTAATACAATAATTTTTTTAGTTCTAAATAAAATATAAAGATAAAAATAAAAATATATATTTTTTGTATTTTATATATTAATAGAAAAAAATTATTTTTTAATAAAAAATAGATAAATATTAACATTTTCATTTTGATAAAATCTTGTGAAAGTCAAAGTTAAATTTGTAGAAAACTTTACACATTTCTTATCCATTTATCATTTCTCTTTCGCATTACCATCTGCCTTTCTCATTTCTACATTTCAATCCTTTCTTATACACAAAATTCATATTTTAGAAATTATCCTTACCACTATTTCTAAAAATTTTGCTAAAAATTAATGAAGTAATTATATAGATTGATATAATTATATATAAAAATATAAAAATATATTTTTTTAATCTTAACTAATAATTTTTACATTTCAAATTCTTGAAAATCTTCTCCCTTACTAAAAATTCATATTTTAGAAATCGTCCATACTATCTCTAAAAAAATGCAAAAAATTATTGAAGTAATTTTATAGATTATTATACTAAAATATAAAAAAATGTATTTTTTTAAATCTTAACCAAATTTTTAAAGATTTGTAAAAAAAAAAATATTTTTTTAAAAGAAAAATTATGGATAGTAAATTTCTCTAATATTTCTGGAAAGTTTTCTAGAAACTCAAAAAAATAGAAAGGCTATTGTGATATTTTTTTCTCTAATTTCTCAAATGAGAAATAACATGAGAGAAATTAATTGTTTAGAAACAGTGATGTGAATGCTATGATGTTCTATTCGGCTTGTATGTGTTCTCTGTCTTCGAAAAATTTTTGTAATAAAGCATTACATGAGAATTTCTCATTTAATTTCTCAATTTCAACTTTCTAGATAGCAATTTCAAATCATTATTTTAGAAACTGTCATACCAAACTTTGTATGAATTTTGTTAAAAATTATTAACTAATTATACATCACATAATAAAATGTAAAAATAATATTTTTCCTAATCCTAACTACTAGTATTTTATTATTTTGGTAGAAAAATATTATTATTTTAATAGAAAAATTGTGAAAATAGTAAATTTTCCACTCAAATCTAATATATCGTTTCTCCTGGGATTTTTAGAAACTGAGACAAATAGAAGTACTAGTATGTAGCATTTCTCATCTTTGATTCTCAATTTGGGAATCGAATGGGAGAAATCTTTCTTATAAAAAGACAGGCGCAAATGATCTAATAGTGTTCACATCAATTTTTCTGAAAAAGAGAAATCAAATAGAGAGCAATGTCTCACACACAATCTTTTCATTTTTTATGTTTGTAAAACCTTTCCAAAATTGCTATAGTAGATAAATCTACTAGCCACAATTTATCTTTTAAAAAAAATAAATTTTTTCCACCAAATCTTTAAAACCTTGGTTAAAATATGTTTTTACATTTTATTATAATACATAATTATTCTTCTAAAATGTGGATTTTTAGTTGGAAAAATTAGTTTTTAGAAAGTGAAATGTAGAAGTTAAATGAGAAAGACTAGTGTGAATGCTCTACGAAACTCCCACCGGTGCCTTTGAATGGCTTCTATCCTAATTTTTATGTATTAAACTCAAGGAACCTCTAATCAAATACCGCGCAATTTGTGCAAAAATACGGGATTTCACTATAATGCTTGCCTTGAACTAGGGGACTACATTTGTATTTTAGATTTTAGGGGGTCTGAGGTGTGCATTATCCCTATTACAAACTCTGTTTTAGAGTTTATTGTATAGTGATTAAAGTTTAGGGATTGAATATAGTTACAAGGATTGTAATGCCCTAAGGCCACTCCCACCAGTGCCACTGTTTGCATCCGTATCCTAATTTTAGGAATTAAACTCAATAGAACCCTTATCCAAATACTATTTAATCTCCAAATAAATAAGGGTGTTGCAACTGCGATCTTCTTGAAATAGGGGACTACTATTCTTCACCAGTTCTATTTTAAAGTTTAGGATGTATGCTCGGTGCGTTATCCATATCTAGGCCTCAATTTAGAGTTTGAGGTATAGGAATTGAAATCTAGGGGCTGAAAATAATTATACTTGTGGGAATGCACTGTCTCTTCTAAAATTTAGAAGTTGAACACTTAATTATATGTCCTTCATCCAGCATAAGTTATGTGAATTTGTTGATTAAGCACAAATTATGAATGACTTCTAATAATAGGTTTCCAGTTGCTAACCAGTTTCAATTCTCAGTTACTAATACTTTCTGGCATTTTTCATTATTCAAACAGTGGTTGTATATACTACGTTCTATTTATTTTGAAATTGGGGAAAAGCCTTTATTTCTTTGGTTGACGACTTTTACTAGTCTCCACAATGTAGCTGCACTTGGTGTTAAATTTCTTTTGATGACCTAGCAATGACTTTTTTTTTCTTTTCTTTTTTTCTTTTTGGCTGAAAATTATTAATTTATACGATTATAAAATTCTTTTAAAGGAAGAAGATATTGCCTCTCTTCGTAGTAGAACTATACTTTTCTCTTACTTTTCTTCCAACATGGACCCAAGATGAATTTCACTTCTTAAAACTTGCTTGTCAAGACTTGAAATAGCTTACTACACTTACGAACTAGAGAATAGTGATCTCTAAATTGTTCCTATCTGCACTGTATTTTCTGATACTTTAAGAAAATGAATATGTCAAATAATTATAGTTCATTATTGTTTTCAATTAACAAGACAGAGAAAAATAAAATTTCCTTTTCTCCCAGAAAATTATTAAGTGGTTTAGTGAATTAGAAGTAATAGTAACTATTTTTCATGTTCCAAAAAATTCACTTATATAACTGGAACTTGTTTCAACAGGGACGAACTGCAATTTCGGTATGATGTTCCCAATAGTGAGATGTTTATGTTCCAAGTCGTTAAATCTAACTTTCCAAACAAGTTAAGAATTGAAAGTGAGATATAAAGAAGAGAAAACTTGAAATTTTAAGATAGGAAGAAATGTCAAATTAAAGATGAGATAGAAAGTGGAGGCCAAACGGTTGTGAAGAGTGGGTTTTTCCAACTCCTTCTAGCATATTAGGATGCCACGTGGCGATTAAGAATATCCAATTAGTGAATATGTTAATCAAAGTATGTAGCCTTTTATAGTATAACATAATTCTTCATCCACAAAGCACAGTGCATAATTTATAAAATTAGATGATAGTACTTAATAATGGAAAATAACTAAAATACTCCACTAAACTTAAACTTTTGGAGAAAAATTAGTTGATTCGTGTAAAATGTATGCTACTTGTATAGTAAGATCAATGCCAAGTTTCAGAATCTACAAATTTTGTTCCTATTAATCAATCCGAAGAAGCCTACCCCCTAATGTACTGGAAATTGAAGAATTGGCGTACCCTGTTTCCGTTTTCGTTCCGCGAACCAAAGCAATCCGCATTCTAGGTAACATGGCTTAAAACACAGTAGCTATTTTAGGCAAATCGATTGCTACATGCCCAATAAGTTCATTGACTAGGCATGTGATATGTTGGTTCCTGTGTCATCGGCATAGATACCACTTCATAAATTAGCGATGACAAGCTATCAAATAGTTATAAGCTTTAAACAGTATTTTCGAAAATGTTGTTTCTAATCCATCCCGGTAGCTCCTTTCCTTAGTGCAGATGCAATTTCATTGTTTTCCTGTATCGAGGTACGACAATCCTTTTATAATCTTTAATGGATTCAACAAATCTGTGAATAGGGAAATATGCAGCTTCATTTTTTCTCTCCTAAGTATATACAAACTTTCTGTTTATCGTACTGACAAATTGAGATATCCTGTCCACTGTCATTTCTTATCATCATTGTTTCTTGCCTTTCTTATGTGCTCATGCTTGGCAGACCTACATGGGAAGGTGGTGAGTATAATGGAGATGAATCGAGACGACAGGCTGCTCTAAGTTTGGCCATGGAAATGGGAGCAGATTATATTGATATTGAATTTAAGGTACCTTTTTTTCTCAGCCATTTGTGTTAGATAGTTTTGTTATTTGATTCTTAAGGGCCTGCATGTCTTTAGTTGCGAAGGAACTATGCGATTTATGAAACTGTCAGATTGATTACTCAATCTCATTTCCATTATCTGGCCGTAATTTGCCAAACATTTAACAATGCAATAATATGTAGTCCGAGCAAATAAAGCCTGCTTCCTGCCAGATATAAAAATTGATTCTTATTTGTCACTCTTCTTTCCAATCATACTATTCTAGTTCAAAGGAACAACCGTTCTGACTGCTCTTAAATTTGGTTGCTAAAGGTGGCCGATGAATTCTTTGATTCCTTTCGAGGAAAGAAAACTCAGAAGACTAAGATCATCGTTTCTTCTCACAACTATGAATGCACTCCATCTTCTGAAGAAATTGGCAATCTAGCAGCTAGAATACAGGCTACTGGAGCTGACATAGTGAAGATAGCGACTACTGCTCAAGATATAACTGATTCAGCACCTATTTTACAATTACTTGCACGTTCTCAAGTAAGTTTGTTCATATTCTGCTTCACTATTTTATCCTCTTAATATGCATCTTTTAAACATATTAATATTCAGAGATGGGAATGGGGAACATAAGAAAGTATCTCATGACTCGATGCTACTAGGTTAAGGTGAATCTGCAAAAGCATTCTTATCAGCATGTTACTGCAACTAAACATTGCAGAAGCACGCGTATGCATTATTATTTCTGGTGACTCTCACTTTGGAA
Organism: Embelia ribes; assembly: GCA_001753735.1. Classification (NCBI taxonomy): domain Eukaryota; kingdom Viridiplantae; phylum Streptophyta; class Magnoliopsida; order Ericales; family Primulaceae; genus Embelia; species Embelia ribes. The sequence continues at coordinate 12,993 of MKEJ01088092.1, forward strand.
ACATAATAATTCTCTTTCAGTAGATGGGTAGAATTCAGTATGTGGATAGTGATTTGTTCTACAAAATTTGGCTACTCTTTTTATCTGCCCGATATGGAAAATAGTGCTGCTTTGTGTAAACAAAGTCTAGCACCAAATCACTCAACTCAGGACGTACTTCTTATATGATTACCTACTAGCAACACGTCTGTCATGTTTTAATTGTACTATTCTCATTTGATATGTTTTGCTCCTTTGAGATTCTCCAGAACAAACTTAGCTCTCTAGTGGCTAGTTTATTTTATTTTTAGCCGTAATTTGAAGTTTTATTGGTGCAAGTCCAATGTATTTTTCTAAGTCATGGAACTTTTAGCCTTTTCCAAATTTCCATCCAGTATACCTTGTCAAAGGTTTTTTCAGATCTCAACTTTCTCAACTGAAATTGCAGGTACCAACAATTGGACTTGTTATGGGTGAAAGGGGTTTAATTTCCCGTATACTATGTGCAAAATTCGGAGGATTTCTCACTTTTGGTGTACTTGAAGCTGGATCAGTCTCAGCACCTGGTCAGCCAACTTTAAAGGATTTACTGGACTTGTATAATTTCAGAAAAATAGGGGCCGATACCAAAGTACATGGGGTTATAGGGAAACCTATTGGTCACAGCAAAAGTCCTCATCTGTATAATGCAGCATTTAAATCAGTTGGTTTTAATGGTATTTATTTGCCTTTGCTGGTCGATAGTGTTGCAGACTTTCTTGATACCTATTCATCCCCTGATTTTGTCGGCTACAGGTACATATCTCCTATTGGCATTTCTATTTTAGAGTCTTCAAAATCCTAGATTCTATGACCTATAATTATCCTTAGTAAACATGTGTAATTGCTCTTAACAATGCAAAATTTAAATGTTTTTTCTCAAGAAAATGAATATTAGATGATAGCCCTGTGAACAATTAAATATGTATCACTTAATACTTTCTAATGCAGCTATACGATTCCACACAAGGAGGCTGGACTAAAATGCTGTGATGAGATTGATCCTATCGCGAAGGTATCACTGTTCTTCTTTTCCATGTTCATGTCACAGTGGAATTATTACTTTACAATCACCTTCAACATTTCATTTGAAAGGGTGCTCAGGTCATCTTATAAAAGCATATTACTTGCATGATCACATTATTACAGGAGATAGGAGCTATTAGTTGCATGATTAGGAAAAATGATGGGAAGTTAATCGGCTACAATGTTGATTATCTTGGAGCTATCGGTGCTATTGAGGATGCACTAGGAGGTGGTTGATATGCTGTTTGAATAATCTATTATTCAGTGTAGATGTTTTTCTTCTATTGTTTGAATTTTCATTTTTAAATTTTCCTTTTTGCAGGCTCAAATAGCATTAGCAATGGATCTGCTTCACCTCTTGCTGGTAAAAAGTTTGTAGTCATTGGAGCTGGTGGAGCTGGAAAGGCTCTTGCTTACGGTGGAATGGAAAAGGGAGCAAGAGTTGTAGTTGCTAATCGAACGTTTGGTAGAATCCTCTTTGCTTACTATCTCTATTTCGGTGGAAATGGGGAGTTTATTGTATGATCATTTTCTGTCTTGTATACACAGCCAAACTTAAAGAGTCATATCTCTCTTAAGGGTGGGTAATGTCATTATGTCCATTAGACCTGATGTTACTAAAAGCATGTGCAATGTTATGCTAAAAACAATTGTTTGGAACTGCTCAATTATTTTTAGAAGAGTGAAGTTTTTGGTGGACAAGTTTTTGAAGTGGTAGTTTCACAATGTAAACTAATTACTGACTCGTGTTTTCTTGTTAATGACAGAAAAAGCAAAAGAACTTGCCAACAAAGTTGGAGGAGAAGCTATTACTCTAGCTGAGCTAGAAGATTTCCATCCAGAAGATGGGATGATTCTCGCCAATACTACGTCTGTTGGGATGAAACCAAACACTGATGCTACTCCGCTATCTAAGGTTTGCCCCCTCTTGCTCCCTTTGATTCTCTCATACGATCAACTGTTTTCTGTTTCTGCTATTTCTGATCTGATGAAGTTACATAGTTCTATAGTGGAAATAAGTTATTTTACTATCACAATGTAAAGATGACATTATACAAAAAGATATGGATCCATTGAACTGTTTTCAAAATTTTTAGGTTCTGCCTTTGTTCTTGTTATCACTTGTTTCAGGACTGAACAGTGAAAACTGGTTTGTTTTCATGTAATTTACGATGAACCAGAGAATACATTTCTGTATATCTTTATGACTGTAGTGTTTTTATGGTGGTTCTCTAAACACTTTTTGGAGAACCAAGCCCTTAAATATATTTCCTCCATCGACTATTTTCATGGGTAGTATACCTTTTTAGAGTCATAAATAAAAGCAGCCTTCTTTTCTGTAATACAAGTTAGTCATTTTGTTGGGTAAAACCCCATGTCCTGGAAGCCTGTTCCCTTTAGTATCAAAACGCCAGACGAAATTATTCTTTTGCATTGAATCCCAGCTATAAAATCTTCCATCTCTGTTACAAACCGAGAATCTGCATTTTTTGCGACGATATGTATGCGTACTTGTGTTTTAGTAAATCCTTTGCTGCCCAAAGAAAAGCCAAGAGGGTAAAGGCAAAATTCTATTTTCCCACTAGGGTTTGTTATGCTCCAGTGATCAGATAATTATGTTGAACCCAGATAAAAGAATTTGATTGTAAGAAAAAATTAGCATCAGTTCTTTATCCATATATGCATTGGGAACAAATAGTATTAGCTATCTTCTATGATTTTGACCTTGCTTTTTTTCGCTGTATCTTTGACAGAAAGCTTTGAGCCGATATTCCTTGGTCTTCGATGCCATTTATACACCAAAATGGACTAGACTATTGCAAGAAGCCCAGGAGTCGGGAGCCAAAGTTGTTTTTGGAACAGAGATGTTCATAAACCAAGCATTTGTTCAGTTTGAAAGATTCACCGGTTTGCCTGGTGAGACAAACCCATTTACTTTTTCGTTAGTTCATTATATCTCTTCCACGTTTATGTCGGTTTTTCTGAAAATTGCTTTTTAGTTTTGAAACTCAATTACTGGATGAAACTCCACTGACCTATTGCTTCACTGAAATCATTATTACATAGTAGCCTAAGAACTAAAAGTTCTTTTCGTTAATTCTGATCAAACAAAGTATGGCACGAAAATTGAAATACTAACACGACAATGATGGAGTTATCTAATGGTTTCAGGTCCTGTAATTAGTAAAGATTGAAATAGAAAAAACAAAAAACGAAAAAAACAAGCTTCATAATTTCAACGCATGTTCTTCGGACTTTTTTTTTTTAACGGTGTCTTGTTTACTGTTTCAGCACCAAAGCAATTGATCAGGGATACTCTGGCAAAGAACACCTAAATGGAGAGACCCAGGGATATGTTTAGGAACTGAAGCCATATGCTAAATTC
>MKEJ01088094.1:0-14889 GCA_001753735.1 Embelia ribes
ATAACTTAACATATAACATTCAAAATTATACAACCATTGGTAAAAAAAAAAAAAAAAATTGACCGGTTTTGACCGGTTCACTGGTTTTTATATCGGTTCAAAACATGCTCGGTTTTGAGGGTCATCTGAACCGGTTAGGCACCAGTTTTCGATTGAACCAGTTGATCCGGTTCAATTTTAACTTCCTTAATTGATCTTAACTAAACAACTTGTCCCCCTACTTGGTAGCTTATATGCTCTATGTTTACAAAAAATAATAATAACATAGCCATGTTTACGTGTATGTGAAGTACAATTTGACATTTGTCGTCTTTATAAGTGTTTAGCATTAAATATGATTTAAAATACGAACTTTCTATTCTAGTTAATTTCATGGCATTGGTCACGTATATATTCTTATTTAATTTACGGTGTGCGTATAATGGCTCACTAATCTATACATAAATTATGTAGTATACTGTTTAAAGAAATTACTTGTCACAAATCTACGGTTTGCTTGTTTAAGGATTGCCCTATTAGTCTCCACGTCTCATGAGTTGACTTAGTTATGTCACCCTGTACAACTATATATATATATATATATATATTTGTATTTATGTATGCATACGTATATATGATTTCATATTGAATGTCGTTAAACACTTCTGTTTTCAAACGTCTTCAACAAACTTTGAATAATTGTATGGTTTTTTTTTCTTTTATTTTTAAAAACGCTGTTTATTTATTTTCTTGTTTTCTTTTAAAGACACACAACCCAGGTTAAAAAATAAAAAGACAAAAGAAAGAAATATTGTAATGGAATGTTTTTAAATTTTTGATGAAAAAGGTGTAACGTCGGATTTTTTCAACACGACTAAACTATGTCAGATTCAAGTCAACCAACAAGATTTTATTAACCATACTTATTCGACAATGTAAGAAATAACATGAAACTCCAAAGACTGAAATAAATAAATATTTATGCCTTACATCCAATCTGGAACGATAACTAAGCAATTTGCCTTGAGGCCAACAACCGTCTATGAAATGAAACAGGAACAAACATCTAAAATAAGCTTTGACATCTCTTATCCCTCATTTTCACGTCCTCCAATAACTTGTTCTGCTTGGCATTTTAAAAGAAAAAGCAGTGCAAAAATGCAACCATGCAGGTACGAGTTAGAAATTAATCAAATTCTAAAGAAACAAAAGAACGATAATATATATGAAATGAGTGATTTCAGAGTATTCTCGCATGTATGTCCAATAATGATGATAGGAAACAATCATGCGTCAACCAAATGCATGTAATATAACGAAACAATACTTTTGATACAAATGACCACTTGGGCATCATATCTCGAGGCTTTACGCGTAAAGGCTTATGAATAGGCCTTCCTATCTTGAGCTCCTATAGAATCCGATCAAGGCTAGTATTAAACCATCGAAATCGACATATACTTCTGGATGATTAAGCACTATACGACAACCATGGAATAAATGAACTACCATGACTTAAGACAATCAATCAGACCTTGGAATAAATGCATTCCTAAGGCTAACAACAGTCACGACAAGCCTTAAAATAAATGTACTTTCAAGTCCTACAACAAACTTGACAACATCAATACGACAAATAATCCCACGACAACATCATCATCCAAATCAATTAACAATATTTCTGTTTCAATTATCAATGATTTAATAATGAACTTTATCTAGCATATGAATGCAATGAACGTGACTATGTCACGATATTATACAACTGACACTCAACAATTCCTCAAATATACGTTAGTTTACACCTAATTAACTTAGCTAAAACGACATTTACTCAACAAGGTTGTACTTTGTCCCAACAAAAGGGGACTTCGTTCGGATGAATAGGGGTTCCATTTCATCCGCACTAACTTCCTCTCGTCCCAAACAAGCTTGTTCAACCAATTTTCATAAAAAATACTACAAATCCACACAATAATTCCAACGAATCCTCTACATATATAACTAATTAATGCAAAATATAAGCTGAACAATCCACAACATAACATTTTCTTACAATTGAATTTTTATTCCGCAATGTATCTTAATTACTAGCGAGAAATCTCTGGGAAAACTTTAGAGAAAAGCCATAAGAGTCACTAATAAAGAATACACCTTTGAAGGAGGAATCTCACGATGGAAAGAATGACGACTAGAGTTTAAATCTGCCTTTGAATCATTAAGTGGAGCAATTTACCACTAGGATTCGATGAGTTTTACTCTAAAAACCTCTCTCTCTCTCTCTCTCTCTCCGTATATCTCTCCAAATTTCTGTTTCGTTCTAAACTTCTGAGAAGCCGAGAACAGCTTGCAGAAAACTAGATCTGATTATTTTTTAATATTTTATTGGGTGAAAATGGGATTAATTTGGGTATATTTTATTTGTTTTTAGATCTAATAGTTTTGATATTCCTCCATTCACATTAATTTTGGAGGGTATAAAAGTAACTTTACTAAAATTTGAATTGATTGTGAATTACCAAAGTCATCTATAATGATTTTATCTTACTCATATTCTTATGAATTACAATTGGACAATTTTGGTAATAAATTTAAAATTGTAATCATTGCACATCACAAAATTGAAAAGAAAATATATTTTAGACAGGTAAAATTATTTTTTGCCAATGGTTGGAGTAAAAGACTTTAACAAAAGCAAATTTTGCAAAGTTTCATTTTTTCTTTCTAATATTGAAACTTTAACATGCTAATTTGCTAACAACGACAACATAAATAATTATAAATTTAGTAACTTATTATATTTAATAAATTAAAAAATAATAGTAGTTTCTACCAATGATATTCGGGCATTTATACTTGTGTTTGGTCTGCTTATTAAATTTTCCCGATATTAGTTCAAGTAGGGGATGATATTGATAGCACATAAGGTGGTATTAAAAAGGTTAGTTTATTATTTATGTCAAAATAAATCATTAAATATATTTTTCTTAGCTTATTCTTAAATAAATCACAAAAAATGCTAAAAGTAGGAGGCTCTATTAGTTTGAATTATCCTAAAAAGACTCATTTATCCCTCAAGAACTATAGATTGGTCACTTGATATTAAATTAATGCTACTTAGGATGATTGTTTCCTTCATAGGCTAGAGTATTATTAATTGATATCAAATTTTCAATATTAAAGCAATTACAAATTGTAATTGGAGCTAGAGAGAAATAATAAAAAATATGGAATTGGTGAAGTAATTAACCCAAAATGAAATAACCAACTGGCATATATGTAGAGAGAGAAGACAAGAGATGGGAGTTGGTAATTAAAAGAAATTAGGTTATTGTTTATTAAAATAGTATTATGGTAAATCAGAGCATCAATCCGAGTCTTTCTAGAGGCCATTTCTCTCCCTTCAATTTCTAAAATAAGAAATTGAGAGAGAAATTTTATATCAGTATTTTTATTTTTTTTTAAATTCATAAAAATTTAAATTTGTTTATTTAGAAAGTTACAATTCATAATTTCTCTACTAAATAATAAAAATTTTACACCAAAAGAAAATAAATACTCCAATCATTAAAAAATATTTTTTAACAATCTATTATTTTTATATATTAATATTTTCGATAAATATAAATAACTTTTTAAAAATTTTGATTTAACTTTTTTTTATTTTAAATAAAAAGAAATAAATATTTGAAAGATAAAATTTTAAAATAAAATAAAAAATAAGGATGTGGATGCTCTAACTTGTAAGAAAGGGTGTGCAACGTGGGATGACTGGTCAATGAGGGGAAAGTTTTTTTGAAAATGACTTCTTCGCCACATGCATTAATTATCCATCTAATAATATTATATATATAAATATATAATTAATTACAGAATTATGTATATATGGGTAGAATCTCTTGGTATTATCTGTCCTGAAATTAATTCATAGAGGTTTGATACAATGGATTGAGGATTCGTGTTAAGTTTAAAAATTAAATTATGTACAACTTTGATGCACAAAACAAAATAAAGCTGATAATGTTTGTTAAGATTATATCTTTATTGTTTTTAGATGATAATAATAGTATTTATGTTTCCCCCCAATGTTGAGTACGTTGACATTGTCAATTTGGATTTGAGGATATCCAAACAAATATTTGGACTTAACAAAATTACTATCAGCTTTTTTTTTATTTTTTATTTTTTGACAAAATCAAGAGAAGGAAAATTTAGACTTTAGTTTCTCGAAGCACCAATAAATTCTATCTTTGCTAATATAGTAGTAGGTTTTATTAGTTAGTGGATGGATTCTAATTACATCTATGCATTAATTTGTACTTAACGATTTAATTATTGGCTCCCTTTTCTTGTCCTATAATAGTCATGGTTTCTAGAAAGTTCTAGCTTCAATGACCATTTAGTGGCAATGAATCTAAAATCAATGTTATATATATATATATATATATATATATTCAGGGTGCGTGGGACAATTTAATTAATTAACTTTTACTTTCTGTCTCATTTTAATAATTTGTATTTTCTTTTTAAGTCCGTTCCATTTATTATTTTAGGAAAGTAATTGAAAAATTACTTAACTAAAATGTTCTTATTTATTATTTTTATTTAATTATTATTTTTATCATGAGTTGTACAAATAGATAGTATTAATAAGGATATACTATTAGAAAGAGAGTAAAAATATTTTGAATTTTAGTAATGTTAATTAATATTTTTTAATAATCATGAAAAAAAAATGAAACTATTAAAATAGAACGAATAAGTGTTCTTCAATGGTTCAAAAATTAATATAGCAGCAAAAGTTGGACTCCATTTCCCAGATATAACTTAAATTGGAAAAAGAATTTACTTGTACGCAAGAAGTAATATTGCATTAACGAAACCGTAGTATAAGAGCATCCCTACCAGTCATTTTTATTTATTGTTTAAGTCAGACCTTTTGAAAACACATCTCTGTTACAAATATCAATTAATATTGGAAAAAGAGAACAACCCCAGTCCTCGACACTTTTCTTAAAAATATTAGAATAACAATAAATCATATAATATTGAAATGTATATTTTTTAATTATTTTGGTAAATTGATTTTGTAATGGAAGAAATGTAAACTGTGAAATTTACTCATAATTTAACTATTACAATTTTCACCAGAATTTCTGAAAGCTGTATAACTATTTCCGGTGGATGGTCTTAATTAAAATAGTTAATGGAAGAAATGGAAATTAGGTATATAGTATATACAATACAATAATTGAAAAGTATATATATATACACCTAGCTATTGTATATTAACGACTTTCGTCATCAGTGACACATTCCCAAAGTCATAGCTAACCATAAAATAGCAGGTCAAAATAAGCTCACGAATATCTATTGACTTCGCTGTGCTATGAAATATTATCTACTTAATTAATTACAAGAGTTATTTTTTCTTTTCATACTGAGGAAATCTCAATTAAAAAGACTTAATTAACCAGATCATTGGAATCTTTTGTGTTCAATGGAGATTATAAGTTTTAATGGCCGGTTTTAAAAATTGTGAAACAGATCATAGGGTATCAAAACCGGAAAACGCGAAACGTATCCTTAAAATTATAAGAAAAAAATGGGAAGCAACAAAATTTTATACAGTCGAATAGATATTATATGAAAATTTGTTAGTTATATTAAAAATATATATGTAACTACATAGAGAGTAATATATTAAGACGTGAAATACTTTAGTCCTATTATTGTAAATAATAATATTACATCATGAAAAAATAATTTTGAAAATAATTTAGATTTTACTTTGTACAAATTTTTTAAGGATAAGAAAATTTATGGGAAGCGAGTATCCATAGTGGAAAACTTTCTCAAATCAAATTGAGTTTATGTAAGTACCGATCATAGGGTTAGGTTAATTTCATCCGAAATTTCTACCTATTCATTTACCAGCTCATATGGCAAGATTAATCTTAATTGAGTTATTAATATAATATATCTAGAAACCAAATACTTTTAAATATTTTTCATTTCACATCCGTAGATGAGATAATCATGTAAATTTTACAAGTAGAACTATTATTTTCTATAAATTCTATAACCTAAGGACATTTTATTTCATTGCTCAAATTCTTCAAAAAGTTATAGAAACTTAATTCCTCTATTTGATCTTAGGATTTAACATTCCATAAATTATGATATGGCCATTTGGATGTTTAATTAATTTTGTTACAGATTTAAAAATTATTGAAAAATCAAAAATTTTCCGTGTTAAATGAAGCTTCCGTGGAAGTTAGCTCAAGTTCTTATCGGGCAAAACCATTGACCAAAAAACAAAATAAAAACAAAATAAAGAATGGTCTTAAGAAATTATTCAATTTCGTACGTCTTGTGTTTGGAAATGTTATCCCCATGCGAAAAAAGGAAATGTATATATAATAAAAAGAAGAAAAATTCAAGCAAAGGCATTAATAAAATACCTAACTTCTAGTACATATGATATCATTTATGACTCATTCATGGTCCCGTGTTTTAGTCACACATTTTTAAATAAAAAATCTATTCAGAAGATTAGTAAAACAACCTTTTATTAAATTATTATTATTAAAAAAATGATAGAAATGAGAACTAAAAATACAGCCAACACAAACAGATGAAATATACCTAAGGATGAAGGTGGCATACTTTGCAGCCACCATGACTCCATGAGTACCTTATAATTAATATTTGCCAAAATTACACTTCTTAAATAAGAACATGAAATACAAGCTCATTTAATGTTAAAATTTATGGAAATTAATTCAGCACCAAACTTGTAACGTTCCGGAAACTCCAAGTAAATTTTTCGTATTACTAATAATATTATCGAAGTATATAATATTATTATTGCATCGTTATAGAAGTATACAAAGTGTTATAGAAGGAGGTATGAAATTATATTATGATTGTTAAAATATTGAAATAAGAAGAGGTGTTACATTAGTATAGAATGTAGCATTAGTTTGAAATTTTAATATTGTTATCGAGTTAAAACGAGACGTCGTGACCTTACGATAGATAGCACGTATAATGAAAGTGCTTTATAATAACCTTAGTATATGTATTTCGAGTAATTGGTATGAATCAAATGAAGTTTGAAGTTGAAGGATAAAGACTGAAAATTGGGTTTGGCATTCAGCAGCTGCTGTTTGAACGGTTCTCTTATGTCGTTCGAACGACAGTGCCATTCAAACGATAGTGTCATTCGAACGGTACATAATGTCATTCAAATGGCATTTTTGGGACAGAACTCAGTTGCTTAAAATAGAATTTAGGCAGTGAATGTTATTTCATATTTACCCAGTGAAGGCAGAAGAAGGGGGAAGAGGCACGAAATTTTCTAAGTTTAGAAGTTTGATCCATCTAGTTCCCGGGATCCAATCCGTAATCCAAGGATAGATTTTTGTTCCTCAAATCATTGAGATTATTTTGAGGTAAGCCACGAACCCTATCTTGATAGTTCATAATCTCTTGATTTTCATGCCTAATTAGCACAAGAAATTAAGTTGATTTTCTTTATCCTCGTGCTAAGTAGACCCTCTTTAATTATAGGTTCAAAATGATTCGAGTTTGGTAGATGATCAAAACTTGAGACGAAGAAGAAGGAAAAATTGGGACCTTTTGAAGATTTGCTCCTAGAAATAATTTAAAGCGGTTATAGGTACGATTATGCTTCAAAATTGTAATATACGCGTAAATTTATATGTATACCTTATGTGTAAATTTTATAAAGTTAGGATTTGATAATTTGAAGTAAATTGGAGACGAAATGTAGTTATTTGAAGGTGTTCTATGAAGAATGAAGTATTTGTTTATGAATTAGTTGTTTGAAGTTAGTTATATGAAGAATTGAAGCAAAATTTGAAGTTGAATTAATTACTTAATCATATATGTTATCATTAATTCATTAAAGTAGCATTATATATATTTTGAAGCAAAGTAGCATTCTTGACATAAGAGAATTTGAAATTGATTTTTATTGATAAATTGAAGTTTGAAAATGAAGTTTTCAAAGAAGTGAAAATAAGAAAATTGAAATATATACAAAGGAGAGATACTCAACCTTACTATTGAAGAACGAAACTTCACGTAGTTCATGAATTTTTAAGAAATTTTATAAAATTGAAGTTAAATTTGAAGTTTTGGAACATGATTTATTTTTGAAGGAAATTTGCATATTATTCATGGATAGTATTGAGTCATTTTTCATTTTTTTCCGGAAGAAGTGTCGCATTCACGAAGTTTTTATAAGAAAGCAAATTGAGGGTTCGGTGCCCCCCATAAAAATTGGGAAACCTGATCAGGGATTTATCTATAAACGTTCCACGAATGGAATGATTTATAGAGGGTTTACGAAGGAACCTAGTTTTAGAAGAAAAAGAAATTTAGACACTAGTCCCAAATTTTTAAAAGTTGAAATCTAAAAGTTGAAATCAAAGTTGTGTTGCATTGCATTAAAGTTGCATTTCATTCATACTTACATGTGGCATATTTACACTTTATGGCATCGCATAGCATCACATGTGTCGTATTATTTAGTAGACTACCTTGTGCATTTTCTTTTTCTTTTTTTTTCCATTTTGTATTTTAATATTATTGTAGGTGCGGAGGCCAGCGAGAGGCATTATTGAGATGACCTATGATGCTTGTACATATTTGTTAAGATGAAGTTGTAGTAGATATTTTTTATTTGGTCAACCTCATGTTATTTTATTTTGGCCTTAGAAGCATTGTATTTAAAGTTAAGTTGTACTTTTATTTTGAAGCTTGAAGATGTAGAATTGATAGCATTTTGTATTACACTTTGTTATAACCCTTGAGATTATTCGGGCTAGAGTAAAAGTGTAATATATTCTATATAGATTCGGGAGATGTATATTTTATTATTTTATTCAAGCATGTAGCTTGATTGTATTGTAAATGAGGTGTTTACTTATAAATTCATATATAAATTCAAACAAAATGTGAATTTTAATTGAAGGAAGTTCATTTTCTCAGTCATGTTGTTTCCAAGAGGGATGTTACAGTTGATCCTTTGAAGATAAAAGCTGTTACTAATTGGGAGAGATTGAAGTCTGTGTTTGAGATTCGGAGTTTCTTGGGTCTTATGGGTACCACTTTCGATTCATTTAGGATTTTTCTCCATTGGCGGCTCCGAAGACTCGATTGAATCATAAAGGGGTAAATTTTGAGTGGGACTCGAAGTCTGAGGAGTCTTTTCTGAGGTTGAAGGATTTGTTGAATTTGGCTCCAATATTAGTTATTGCGGAGCAAGATTTTGGGTATATGGTATATATTGCGACGCATCGAATGAAGGTATGGGTTGCGTGTTGAAGCAACTTGGGAAGGTTGTGGCTTATGTGTCAAGGAAGTTGAAAGTTCATGAGAACAACTATCCGACACATGATCTTGAACTTGGCGCGATGGTATTCTCATTGAAATATTGGCGACACTATCTTTATGGTGAGAGATTCGAAGTTTTCTCCGACCATAAATCTTTAAAGTATGTCTCTACCCAACGTGATTTGAATATGTATCAAAGAAGGCAGATGGAATACTTAGATCAATACGACTTTGATCTAGAGTATCGTCCGGGAAAGGCTAATTTGGTAGCGGATGCATTGAGCCGTAAGACTCGGTGTACTCTTACTTTTTTTGCTATGAATGAATGGGAGATGTTAAGTGTATTAAATGAGTTCGGTTCAGAAGTGGTAGAAGTGGAGAGTCGAAGTGTAACATTGTTTACGATTGAGGTCTAACCAACCTTGATCACTCGCATTGTAGAAGTGCAATGCATTAATGAAAAATCTGAAGCATATAGTATTCGTGTTCTTTCCGAACATGGTCTTGATAGATGGTCAATTTCTGATGATGGCGGATTGGTTTCCAAAATAGTCTTTTAGTTCCAAATTTGATTTGAGATGAGGTTCTTCGGGATTCTCATTATTCTCGTTAAGTATTTTATCCGGATGGCACAAAGATGTATCATAATATGTCTCGTCATTTTTGGTGGCCCAGTAATAAGAAGGATGTAGCAAAGCTTTTTTGAGATGTTTAACGTGTCAGCAAGTAAAGGTTGAACATAAGTGTCCCGGTGGGTTATTGCAACTATTGCCCATTCCAAAGTGGAAGTAGGAACGTATTATGATGGATTTTGTTGTGGGATTACCGAAGTTGACACATGGTTGCGATAAAATTTGGGTGATTGTAGACCATTTGACGAAGTCTATTCATTTTATACCAATGTGAACTACTGACTCAGTTGGGAAGTTTTGTAAGATGTACATTAATGAGTTTATTTGCTTTCATGGGGCTCCAATATTGATCGTGTAAGATCGAGATCCTCTATTTGTTTCACAATTTTGGTCAAGTCTCCAGAAGGCCTTGGAGACTAACCTTTCGATGAGTACAGTGTTTCATTTGTAGACCGATTGGTAGTCTGAACAGAAGATATAGATGCTTGAAGACATGCTTCAGGCATGTGTTCTATATTTTAAAGGTAGATGGGAAGAACATGTGAGCTTGATAGAGTTCGCATATAATAATAGCTATCATTTGATCATGAAGATGGGTCCATCCAAAGTTTTATATAGACGTCCATGTCATTCTCCGATTTGTTTGGCCGAAGTAGGGGACCTAAAATGGTACAATAAATGACTCGGAATATCCAGATGATTAAACAAAGGTTGGAAACAACACGAAGTCATTTGACGATGTCCATTATCATTCGAAGTAGGAGAACATGTATTCTTGAAAGTATTTCCGAATAAGGGGATTTTGGGATTTGGGAAGAAAGGGGAGTTATCGCCGAGCTATATTGGTCCTTTCTTGATTCTCGAAGCTGTTGGAGAAATGACTTATATGCTTGCATTACCGCCTCAATTATCGATTATTCATCCCATCTTTCACGTTTCTATGTTAAGGAAGTATATACGGGATCTTTCACATGTGGTGAATTTTGATGATTTACATGTCAAAGAAAACGCGTCCAATATAGTAAAGCCTTTTTGTATTCTTGATTCAAATAAGCAAATGTTAAGAAGGAAGAGTATTCATTTAGTAAAGGTATCATGACGAAGTGGTTCCAATGAAGAGTTAACTTGGGAACGCGAAGATAAGATACAGGATAAGTTTCTGAAGCTCTTTGAGAATTCCGGTATGATATTTATTTTGTGGTAGTGCAAGCGAATTTCGGGGATGAAATTTCCTAAGTGGGAGAGGATGTAATGTCTCGGAAATTTTGAGCAAATTTTTTGCATTAATAATAATATTATCAAAATGTATATATTATTATTACATCATTGTAAAATTATACAACATATTGTAGAATGAAATATGAAGTTGTAGCATGATTGTTAAAGTATTGAAGTAAGAAGATGTGTTATATTAGTATAGAATGTAGCATAAGTTTGAAGTTTTAGTATTTTTATTGAGTTAAAACTAGACATCGTGACCTTACGATATATAGCACATATAAGGAAGTACTTTATAATAACTTGAATATATGTATTTCTAGTGATTGGTATGAGTAGAATGAAGTTTAAAGTTGAAAGGTGAAGACTAGAAATTGGGTTTGGCAATCAACTTACCGTTCGAATGGTTCTCTTCTGTAATTCAAATGGCAATGTCGTTCAAACGGTACATAATGTTGTTCAAACGACATTATTGAAACAGAACTCAGTGGTTTAAAATAAACTTTAGGCAGTGGATGTTATTTCATATTTATCCAGTGAAGGCAGAATAGAGAGAGGGGAAAGAGCCATGAAATTTTCTAAGTTTAGAAGCTTGATCCATCTAGCTACCGAGATCCAATACGCAATCTAAGGATAGATCTTTGATCCTCAAATCATAGAGATTATTTTGAGGTTAGCCATGAACCATATCTTAATAGTTCATAATCCCTTGATTTCCGTGCCTAGTTGGTACAAGAAATTAAAGTTGATTTTCTTTATCCTCATGTTAAGTAGACCGTCTTTAATTGTGAGTTCGAGATGATTCAAGTTTGGTAGATAGATCAAAATTCGAGACGAAGAAGAAGGAGAAATTAAGACTTTTTGAATATTTGCTCCTAGAAGACATTTAAAGCTGTTGTAAATACGAGTAGGCTATAAAATAATAATATATGTGTAAGTTTATATGTGTACCTAACGTGTAAATTTTATGAAGTTAGGGTTTGATAATTTGAAGTAAATTGGAGATGAGATGTAGTTGTTTGAAGTTGTTTTACGAAGAATGAAGTATTTGTTTATAAAGTAAATTAGAGACGTATTGATTAGTTGTTTTAAGTTAGTTATATGAAGAATTGAAGAAAAATTTGAAGTTGAATGAATTCCTTGATCATATGTGTTATCATTAATTCATTGAAGTAGCTTTATACATATTTCTAAGCAAAGTGGCACTCTTGACAAAAGAGAATTTGAAATTGATTTTTATTGAAGAAATTGACGTTTTGAAAATGAAATTTTCAAAGAAGTGAAAAAAAAAAATTTAAAGTATATACGAAGGAGCAATGCTCAACTTTACTAGTGAAGACCGAAACTTTACAAAAGTTATGAAATTTTAAGAAGTTTTATGAAGTTGAAGTTAAACTTGAAGTTTTAGAGCATGATTTATTTTTGACGGATGGATAATGTTGAGTCATTTTCCTTTTATTTTCGGGACAAGTGTAGATTCACGAAATTTTTAGAAGAAAACAAAGAGAGGGTCGACGCCCTACCGTGAAAATTGGGAAATCTGATTAGTGATTTACATATATAGATGTTCCACAACGGGAACAATTGATAGAGGGTTCATGAAGGAACCTAGTTTTCAAAGAAAAAAAATATTTAAACACTTATCCCAAATTTTTATAAGTTGATATCTAGAAGTTGATGTCTAAATCGCGTTGTATTGCATGGAAATTGCATTGCATTCATACTTATATGTGTCATATTTACACTTTATAGCATTGCATGGCATCACATCTATCGTATTATTTAGTAGACTAACTCGTACATTTTTTTTCCATTTTGTATTATAATATTATTGTAGGTACGGAGGCTAGTGAGAGGCAATATTGAGATGACCTATGATGCTAGTACATATTTTTTAAGATGAAGTTGAAATGAATATTTTGTATTTGGCCAACCTCATGTTAGTTTATTTTGGTTTTAGAAGTATTGTATTTAAAGTTAAGTTATACTTTTATTTTGAAGCTTGAAGATATAGCAATTGATAACATTTTGTATTACACTTTGTTATAACCCTTGAGGTTATTCGGCTTAGAACGATATATTCTATGTAAACTCGGGATATGTATATTTTATTATTTTATTCAAGCATGTAGCTTGATTTATATTGTACACTATGTGTTCACCTATAAATTCATATGTAGGCTTATCAATGAATTTTTGTATATTATGATGAATGTTATACTTTATAACAAGAAGTAGGAGAAATCAAAATAAAAGTGTATCCCAATTTATTTTCTTTCTTAAAAATTATACATATTTTTCGTTTCTTTTCTTTAAAAGAGGATAAAAACTTGCCTCCCAGTTTACACGAGATTCGGGGGCACGAGAAAACCATTATTGGATAATGTAATTAACCACTGCAATTATAGTTCGGAAACTCTATAACAAGGTGTATATTGTCTAATTTTATTAGCATTACGGTGTGCCTTGCATTACAAAAATACTTTAATATTTTGTAAGATATTCAAATAAGGTTTTTCTAACACGAACGAATTAAGCATATATATCTTATCTGTTTTTTTTATCTAGGGTCGGTGCAACTGTTCATATTCTGGCACAACTACTCGGTTATTTGTGTAAATTATTTGAGAAAATAACTCATCGATTCATGCATCATTAGCAAAACTAGATCGGATTAGCTAGTTCAACCACATTAAACTAAAACAAATAGAATTTTGTTACCGCGATAATGTACTCCACACAAGTCTTATATTTAATAAAGATTGTTTAAGTAAAGTATGCTTATTTTTTTAAAAATTAAATTAGGATAAACTATCTTTTTGTCTTTCTAACTTTGATCCAACTGTCAATTACACTCTCTAACTTTATTTTTTGTCGTTTAAACTCTCAAACTTTTTTTTATTCGTCAATATGATATAAACTACAGCAATGTTAGTTTTTTTCGTTTACCAAGATAAATGATAATTTTAATAAACTATTAATTTAGATCATGAAGAGAATGCCTAATTATATATACATTTTATATGATTAAATTTCATAAATTGATCATGAAGAGTGAAAATCTATTTATTATGGGACTAAGGCATACTTTTCTCTTTATATTATTTAACGATCTCCTTTGTTCGTATATCTCATTCTTAAACGACACTTATTTTTAATTGGAGAGAATATGTGCTTATATTTTTTTTTTCCATAAAGTTGTAATTCATGTTAGTTGATAAAGGTTAAAATGCACACTTTCAAAAAATAATTTCTTTCTCCTATACATGATCGTAGAAGTGTTGTAAGTGATTTTCTAAAAACAAATTCATTTTTTATCGTTATAACCTTAAAATTACTCCTTATTACTTTACTTTTGTCCTTAAAATTTATTTGCAAAACATTATAATTACACTCAAATTTTTACAATTTATTCCTGAAAATATATTTTAAATGTAGATTTTGAAAATCATAACCATTAGCTACCAAAACTAACCCTTACTATTTATTGGTTAGAAAATAATGAACAAAATGATGGAGGATCTGTGTATAGTTATGGGGTATCGAATTAGTATCAGAATTGATTCTTATTTCATCAGTTGTTACTTCACTTCCTTTCGATTATCCAACTAAAATTTCACGTTTGTAGTCCCATTTGCAGTTCTGTTATCCAAATGGAAAAATAAAATAAATAATAAAATTTTCCTATTATGTC